>SNQJ01S0005070.1:112041-145208 GCA_010110895.2 Picea sitchensis
GAAACTAGCCTTAATCCTTTGAGCCTTTCCCTTTCAAACTTCAGGTTGTCAGGGATGTCTCCCTTAGCCCTAGCCTCCCTAAATAGAAAGGACCTCCCCATTGTGGTGACATTGGGTGGGGTAGGTCCCTGTTACGCCAGTTTGGCCTTCTACTTTATAGCCTTTGCTCCTAGCTACAAACTGTGGGATAACATGACTAAAGAACTTGCCCCACTTCCGCTACTACTACTTGAACTTGCCAGATAATAGGGATCATAAATGATAGAAACTACTAAAGAATTTAGTATAGAATTTACCAGATTTATAGATAGTGTTGAGGGATTGGCTGATTCAAGGTTGGTTCCTTTGCCTCTGGAATGGAATTATTGAATGTAAGGGGTCTCATGAGTATGTAGTACAGTATCAATTTCATGATGCGATTCAACATCTTCTGGCATCACATGATCTGATTCTCCCACAACTTCTTCAAGAATTCTGACTGAGTCTTCTTCTTCAGGGGTGGCACCTATCCTTATTCTTTCTTTCGACTTTCCTTCCTCTCGTATGCTTCCTCTAGATATTTCACCACTCTCTCCAAACCTCTCCTGCAACCTTCGGCTGGTCAACCTTCTGTGTATCTACAACTCCTGTAACTTCCCTAACTCTCTTCTATGATTACTCTCGAAGTCAATATCCTTCCACGACTGATCATGCCTCTTCATCAATTTTCTCATCTGTTTTCGCCAACCCTTTTTGATCAAAGAATCCCTCCTCTGATCCCGTTCATCTCTGRCACTCTTCGCTAGACAACCCCCCATATTTTAAGAATGTTCAGAACCTAACCCATGAACCCTTGCCTGAATCACCTTCCCATCATGTGCAGGGTTTATGCTGCCATATCAACTGGGACATGTAGCATCCCCTCCTCCACAAGAAAAGTTTTAATCCAAAGAGGGATTTCCCACAGTAGTCTTCCTCATGATCCTTCTTTGAATACAACTTCTACTTTTGAAAAATACTAGTGATTCTCTGTGGAAAATTCAATAATATATCATTCCAAGGTGGTCTRTACCCATAAATCCACAGCTCTAGAAATGATATGATTTAGCTGGTGAAGAGATGATAAACGCTCAACAGTCCAATTACAGCTTCTCTTGACTCGATCTTTGAATTCTTGTGCTTCTTGTAACYGATCGAGCCACTGAAATACCTCTTCCTGGAATCAAATTCAKAAGACCTCGTACTAGTCGCTTGCAGGTTCTGAGTAAAAGACAATGCTTGTCACAACCCTCAAAATTTTGTGTCGTAACTCAACTTCTTGTAGAATAAACTCGTCAGACCTTCTTTCCCACCAATTCTCAATGTCAAACTTAAATATGTGATGTTGCATCCTCTAAAATTTGTTATAAAGACAGGTCTTGATAACAGAACCATTTGTTGGTGCAAAATTGGAGACCGGGGTTCTTAGAGGTTACCAACAAAGATATTTTGTAGTCTAGCAACACTGGAATATTCAAACTTCCACAAGGAAAGGAGGTCTCACCCGAAGTGCAACTGAGGTGTGTGTGAGGTGAAGTGAATCAAAGAGGAGGCATCACCAGGTGTGGTGCAACATAATGTAGATTCATGCTTTAACATATAAATAATTATATCAACGAGAGTCGAAAACAACATAAACATCAAATTAACCATGTTGAAAATTATACAGGAAAGTCCATACATAAGAGATAGTGGCTAAATACCAAATACACAATACAAAATTAATTTGAGCAATGAAGACACTACAGAGTCATACACATCATAACCAAAATTTTAGGGCCCAACCAATACATTATATTATCAATATCTTAGAATTCATGATCCCATGAGTATATCCTTCTTTTCGTAGCTTATACATTACTCTCCATGGTCCAATACCCTCTACAGACTCTATCACTACTGAACAAGCACAATTATTACCACAAAACCCATTACAATAGCTTATTGTACCATACCCAATAACAACAATGGTGATAGCTAGCTTGATAACATAGGGAAGCAACAATAATACTAGTAACAACATTCTAACAACGCACAATATGAATAACATCCAACCAACCAACCCTTTCCCATTACATATTCCCATATTTCTAATTTTCCCTCGGGCACTTCTTGACTTCTTGATTCTGCTGTTATCTTTTCTTGATTTCACTTTCCCACTTTCTCCTTGCATGCACTCAAACCTTCTATCTCTTTCCACTTGCTCGTCCAACTAACACATGCTTTGTTTTCACTATTGGCACACTTGTAGCTAGCTTTCTGCTTATTGTAGTCATTCTCCGTCGCTTCTAATATTTCGTTGGGTTGTTACACTTTCTCGCAAAAACATGTCCTTTCCGCAAAAGCATGTACTCTTAAATAATGAAGATCCCAACAATAGCCACTAATGGTTCTTAATTTGGTATCAGACATTGTCTTATCCTTCCCTTTGATCACATTTTTTTAGAAATTCTTTGATCTTGGCCTTTTCCCATTTCAATTTAACCCAAATGAAGAATTGCATATTGTCTCTCGACTACCATATATATTATGTCATTTCCAAACATTAAATATAGTTACATGACAAACAAATACTTTTTTTGTGCGTGGAAGGAATCTGTAGATGATAGTTTGGAAATAGCTAGTTTCTATAGTGGAAAATATTTTGCAAATACAATAATTAGCCACAACTTATCAAAATCATTAATCTTCTAGAACAAAACCAATAACAATATGTTTTTCTCCATGGTTCAATCTAGCAAAACCAACAACACATGGTAGAATAAATTATTTTGCCTCTACCACACATTAAGAAGTTGTCGTTGAGGGTGTGTAATTCCTTGTATCCATTTAAATATGTTGAAAATGGGAAAAAATGGACTTTGAAATATAGTCGTGACTGATGCAAACAAAACTTGTTTCGATGAACCATAAAAAATGAGTTGGGTGAAACAATATCATCTAAAATATTGTGCTTGTTTTTGAAGGGAGTCACACTACTATTAGTGTCGCATGTCAACCTCGATATTATCACCAAGTGTTGCATGCTCACCTTGGAATAATCACCAAGAGGGAGCACTTCACATGCATGAGGCTAGGAGAGCGCTACACATGTGCATGCATGAGATTCTCTCCACTCCACTTGTGGGAACTAGTTGACTAATCATTGCATGGTCAGTTAACTAGGACTAGGCAGTAGTTCACTCAGGTTTTTGTCAGTGTGTGTCCGCATCTCTCTATAACAATACTATGACACATTAGTTTGAGCACGTAGCTTATATCTATTGTAAATTATTCACTCTTTGAGTGTGGATTAATGTGGAATACAATTCTTTCATTCTTTCTCCAATTTTTATCTCAACTTTGCAAGTTTGTTGTTCATTGTTTCTAGCTAGATTCTCTTTGTAGGTTTCAACTCAATTTCACATGGTATTAGAGCCCACATGTGCTAGGAATAAGGAACACAAACAATCATTTGCATGTACAAAATTTTGAATCAACCACAAAGAATGGAATTTTCACCATCAACATTTATTACACCATACAATCACTTCGATTGGAAGCTAAAGATTATTCTTCTTAGAAGCAAAGGCTTGTATCAAATAACTAAGGAAAAATAAATAGAGCCCACTTATGTCAATGAGCAATCCCATTTTCTCAACATATAGGTTATGGATTTCAGACTTATCTTCTTGTTTCTCCTGAAATACAATTCCATGTTGAATCACTCTCAACTTCAGATGAAGTATGGACTGAATTGGAGGTTCTGTTTAGGATAAAGGAAGAGTGTTAAGAATGCATGTTGAGGAATGAAAATACAAAGCCATCAGAAAAACCCAGAGAATGTCAGAAATCTTTTGGTTAGGTTCAACATGTCCAATTACAAACCGACAAGCACACCTTTCTTATCAGGTGTCAAGCTCGAGGATGGTGGGGATACACCATTGTTGGATTTCACCAAGTATTGAAATCTAGTGAGGATCCTCCTATATCTCACTCACTCTTGTCTATATATCTTGTATGCAGTGAGAGTAGTTTCCAGGTACATGTAGGAGCCACATGAGCTACACTAGAAAGTTTCCAAGTGCATCCTCCGATATGTAAAGGGTATTTCCAGTCATGGGATTCATCATGGAGCAGGTTGTACATTGGACCTCATTGGATATCCATATTTATATTAGGATAGCGATAACAAAAATTGCAAGTCCGCTTCAGGGTACGTTCTTAGTTTGGGATCCGATCCCATTTATTGGTCAAGTTAAAAGCAATCAATGATTGATTTATCATCAATAGAGGTAGAGTACATAGGAGTAGTTGACATTATCATTTAGGATCTATGGTTATAGAAATTCCTCATTGAGATTGGTATCCTATTTCATTGTTTGAATGTCATCTAGTGTGACAATCAGAGTTCATTGAAATTTTGTAGAGATCCAGTGCAGCGGTAGAGAACAAAACACATTGAGATCCATTTGCATTACATCAATGAGTTGATTCATGACAAGATCATTGACTTGTAGTATTGTCCTTCCTCATAACATACTGCCGACATCTTCACCAAAACCTTCACCGATAAGAAATTCCACTTTTTGTGGGACCTCCTTGGGGTTAAGGACACAACTTCCTAGCAACTGTATTTCTTTTTCAACATTGTATTTTGAGGGGGTTTTTTTCCCATGAGATTTTCCCTCTTACCTCTTTTTCATTGTTCCATGTTTCTTAGATGCATTGTAAAATGGGTACCTAACATGGCTTATTGCCAGGACCCATTCATTGTGTACTCCCTAGTAGTGTTCAGGGGGGATATTACACACCCACCTAGTATTTATTTTCCTAAGTTTATTAGTTTATGTTGAATGAACCCCTAGTCTAAAATATTCTCCCCTAGATGAGAATATTCTCCTGTAGATGAGGGAACCACATCCTCTTCAGTCATTACTCATTTGTCTTTCAATTACATTAGTGGAGTCAATTCTCACATGGAAACCTTGGTACTATCACCAAGTGTTGCATGCTCACCTTGGAATCATCACTAGGAGGGAACACTTAACATGCATGAGGCTAGGAGAGCGTTACACATCATGTGCATGTATGAGATTCTCTCCACTTCACTTGTGTGAAATAGTTAACTGATGATTGCATGGTCGATTAACTAGGACTAGGTGGCAGTTCACTCAAGTTTCTTCTAGTGTGTGTCAAAAGGCCTTTTTAACATAAATAATTAATGAGAAAACCATAAGAATCCAAAACCCTAACCCCAAAATATGAAATGCCAAAAGGTTTGTGGGCCCCGATGGGGGAAGTTGACACGTCAACTTCCTGAGGGCGTAACTTTTGCATACGATCTATGTTTGGGGCGCTCGATACCTCGTTGGAAAGGTCTAGTTGATAAGTACACATTTCAACTAGGACCAGGATGATGATTAACCCCTAGGCCCCACAATGTCAAAAAAACATCATTTAGGGCCTCAAAATGACCCCACAATTTCAAGACCTTAAATAAACATAGAAAAATTACCAAGGTGGAAAACTGTATTTTGAGCCAGTGGAATAGGTGGGTGGCCATCGATATCTTCTGAATCGTTCCTCCCTCCTTAGGAATAAATGGTCCCCATTGTGTCAATTTCCCATTGTATGTGGGGAAGATTTTATTGAATCTTAACCTTGGTGAGTTGCTTGCCTCGCTAAAGAATTTTTCCTAATTGTACTTAGCATTATCTTGTTGAAGGATGTCATGAACCTGTTGTTGGAGGGGCTAGATCCATTCAATATATTTGGATGCATGATATACCTTGGTTTGAGTGTGGGAGGAATATGTCAGTGAAGATGCAACATGAAGAGCTATATCAATGCAGGCTAATGGTTGCAACCCCAAGTACACCTAAATAGAGTTGTGGCCAATAGAGCTATGAAGGGATATGTTATATATTGGATTGAATGGGAAGTGTGGAGGCACCACCATAGGTGAAGAAACAATATCTTTGTGCTCTTCTGCAATATTTTCGACCTGATTTTGTTGGATAGAAAGGTCTCAGACTGAGGTTGTAGTGGTCGCAATGCCCTTCTATTCACCTTCTGACCAGATCATGAAGAGGTTAAACTTTATGGTATGAGATATTACTTTGTAGAATTGTTTTGGCAGGATAGTAGTCAAAAATACCTCTGATACCCTATAAATCTCACCCCCCAGAGTAACAATGACACTACAGGGTCAAGACTCATAAACAACATGATGCTACCACATATATGTCTAGCTCAACAGAATATCATAGATTTCTAGTGGGAAAAAATCACATGATACCTCATATCTGAAGGGATTGATGTCATAGGACAAGCGACATTGTTGGTTGATGTGGAGATCTCATCCCTAGCGAATCCAACCGATGTTGTATGGGTGTGGGTGTGCTGTTGTCGAAAAATCCAATTTCTTGATGACCTATTTTGAGATGAGGTTCTTTTGGCTTCCACTATCAACAATGAAATGAAGTAGTGTCCCATTCAACCACATCTGTGAATGGAAGAGGTTCTCCCCCTCCTCAAGATCCTCTAGTTCTTCTAGTTGGATTTTCGTGGTCGTGATGGTAGCAATGGGTTGTGCATCGATTATCTGTTTTCTGTAATTATTTTTCGAATCAGAGTTCGAGTCGGGGTTCAACTCTTTTTCTTTGAGCTCAACCATCAATGTCTATTTTGAGCGAAATTCATCGGTGTTGTGCTAAGGGATTTTTTGGAAGTTGCACCATTGTTCAATGTCCTTCTTTGTCTTCCCATTATCCTTGTTTTCTTGTGTCTTGGATTGGTTGTATTGATCTTGTTTGTTCTGTGAGTTAGGGATGCCTTTACCATACTTCGGTTATTCAAAATTTGCAGACTCGAACTCTTGCTTGTTCTGCTACTTAAATTTCTTCTCAATTTTGACATCATATCGATAAGCGGTTCCCAATGATGAGATGTCTAGGAATTCCATTTCTGTTTGGATGTACCTGTGTAGACCCTCATGGTATTTTAGAACCAGATGTCACTTGAAATCTTTGATACTCATATTTGTGTGTAAGGTATGGAAGGTATTTGTGAACTCCAACACTGTTTGACCACTCTCTTGACGCAATGTGGTCCATCTCGTATACTGGTCGTCATAGTTTCCAATAGGGTAATATTGTTCCTTGATGGCATCCATAAAAGAGTCCCTAGTGGGTTCAACCCCAAATATTCCAAACGCCTCTATGGATTTTTTCTCACAGTAAGTCTTCCACCAATTTTTGACATGGGGGATAGCCTTAAGGAGTGCAAAGGTGATCTTTTCCCTATCGAAAAAATTGTGGAAAGAGAAATAACCTTCTAGAAAATTTAACCACTTTTCCAAAGCATCCACATCTATCTGATCTTCAAATAAAAGTATATCAAAATTAACTTGTACCTTGAAGGGGGTGACACCTCCAAAGTGGTTGCTTGAAGAAGACACATCTGTTGTTGTCGACAGTCATTGAAGGATTTGGGAAAAATTATCCATCATCTCGTTCCTCTGTTGTGTGAGGCATTCCGTGAGAAACAACTTGAAAGGATCTCCTAGTCCCTAATCTTTGTTTTCTTCCTCCATGAGAGGTCGCTTGGGTCGGAAAGAGCATTTTTCCTCAAGAGAATCTAGCTCGAGACCCAACTCTCTATACCCTGACCTTGTCCGAGACATGAACTAAGAAATGACAAGGAGTAGACTGCTCTGATATCACTAATCCATATTATGTTGAGAATGAAATGAAGGCATAAATATAGAAAGGAAATACATGGATCTATTGCAACAAACACAAATATACATTAATACACAATTTCTATTAATGAATGAAATCTGTAGGAACTGTAAAAAATACAGAGTGAATTGAACTCGCTAAAATGGTGGTATCTTATCTCTGAGAAGAGATGTGACGACTATGCTCATTTGCAAGGATATGTTTACAATGAGGCTCCAAAGTCCTTTTTAACATAAATAATTAATGAGAAAACCATAAGCATCCAAAACCCTAACCCTAGAAGATGAAACACCAAAAGGTGTGTGGGCCCCGATAGGGGTAGTTGACATGTCAACTTCCCTAGGGTGTAACTCTTGCATACAATTTCCATTTGGGGTGCTCGATACCTTGTTGGAAAGGTCTAGCTGAAAAGGACACATTTTGACTAGGCCCAGGCTATTTCTTGGGCTCCACAACGTAAAAAAACGTCATTTAGGGCCTAAAAATAACCCTTGAAGTTTAGGAACCGAAAAACTGTAGAAAAACTTCCTAGGTGGAAAAATATATTTTGAGCCAGTGTAATAGGTGGGTGGCCACCAATATCCACCAAACCTTTACAACGAGGTATCAAGTGCCCCAAACGAAGATCATATGAAAAATTTACGCCCTTGAGAAGTTGACATGTCGAATACAACCATCTGGGCCCACAAACCTTTTGGTGTTTCATATTATGGGGTTAAGGTTTTGAATGATTATGGTTTTCTCAGATATAAATTTCCAATGACGTATCTATCACCTCAAATGGAGATCATATGAAAAATTCATTCCCTCGGGAAGTTGACGTGTCAACTACCCCCATCATGGCCCACAAACCTTTTGGTGTTTCATCTTTTGGGGTTAGAGTTTTAGATTCTTAGGGTTTTTTCATTAATTATTTATGTTAAAAAGTCCTTTGGAGCCTCATTGTAAACATCTCCTTGATAATGAGTGTAGTCATCACATCTCTTCTCAGAGATAATCTACAACCATTCTAGCGAGTTCAGTTCGCTTTGTATTTTTTACAGTTCCTATAGATTTCATTCATTAAGAGAAATCGTGTATTATTGTATCTCTGTGTTTCTTATAATATCTTTGTGTATTTATTTGTTATATTTCCACCTTCATTTCATTCTCAACATAATCCAGATCACATTCATTGTTTACTCCTTAGTAGTGTTCAGGGGGGTATTGGAGATATTAAACACCCACCTAGTATTTATTTTCCTAAGTTTATTAGTCTATGTTGAGGGCACCCCTATTTTGATAAATTCTCCCCTAGATGATAATATTCTCCCCTATATGAGGCCACCACATCCTCTTTAGTCATTACTTAGTTGTACTTCAATTACACTAGTGGAGTCAAGTCTCGCATGACAACCTCGGTATTATCACCAAGTGTTGCATGCTCACTTGGAATCATCACTAGGAGGGATAACTTCACATGAATGAGGCTTGGAGAGTGTTACACATGGGAAATCATGATATTCTCTCCACTCCACTTGTGTGAACTTATAATTGATGACAACATGGTCGATTAACTAGGAGTAGGTTGTAGTTCACTCAAGTTTCTGCCAGTGTGTGTCCACATTTATCTAGAAGACTAATATGGCGCATTCGTTTGAGCATGTAACTTATATCTATTGTAAATTATTCACTCTTTGAGTGTGGATTAGTGTGGAATACGATTCTTTCATTCTTTCTCCATTTATTCTCTCAAATTTTCAAGTTTGTTGTTCATTGTTTCTAGCTAGATTCTTTGTGCAGGTTTCAACCCAATTTCACACGACTTGTACAGAGAAACATATACGCTCTAATACCACTTGTATAAGAATGAAAAAAATAGGCTATGATACCACCTGTAAGGAAATAAACACCCACACTAAACTAGCCATGAAAGAGAAGACATATTTAATCAGAAATAAATGGCAAACACACTCAGTACACAAAGATTTTACCCTAGAAACCCTTAACTAGGAAAACCAACATTCCTTGAGAGTCTTGATCTCTTGTTTTCTTATTCATTAATTGAATAAAAAGTTACATGACTCACCTTGGTCTACACCTAAGACATAATATCCATCATAATCTCTTTTTTTACACAAGAAAAACCCTGCAGCCAATTTGGCTTACATCTACATGATCAATAACATCGACTTATTACAAATACAATGCACCTTATTTATAAGATTTATATATCCACGCAGATGATTGATTGCAATCCCATGAATCTCGAGATTCTATTACAATCAACTACTAGTCGATTATCAGTCAACCTCAAATTGGTCTTTAGTCGATTGCCACTCAACCTCCTATCACCCTTATGTCGGCTGAACTTTCAACTTCTCGATCGATCACTTCAACCTCAATGTTATAAACATAATAATAAATATAATAACATAATAATAATAATCTAATTAAAATTAATGAAATATCAAAGGACACATACCTCTTCACATCGTGACCAGTGAATGCTATAAGTAAACCGTCATGAGACTCATTGTATCATCATCTTTTTTTTATCAATTATCAATGTATATATATTACTAAATATTTTTGTTGCAATTTAATAAACCGAGATGTTGTAACAATGGTATCATAGCCAATTCTTGGCTATTGTGGGTTAAAACCATGCGTACTACAACTCGTACAACCGTTGTTGTTATCCATACCATCTTCTATCGTACAAACTATTCTCACTTTTTCGTTAGTACGTTGTCACGTCCACCTGTACACTCCCAATCATATGCTATTCTATGTACCATTCTGTCCATACGTTGCTCTGTTTGACCACTTGTACGTTGCACGTCCGTACATCGTTCGACATACAATCCATCACATCACTTATCGACTCCTCGTATGGAAACGACCGTACATTCCGCCTTCTCACTTTAAAAAAAAAATATTGTTTCATATTCCCTCAAAACTATTCCTAAATTCTTCTTTGGGATATTTCATTAAAGTTCTTTTTTGGGGGGAATATTTCAATAAAGTAACTTATTCATAAAGTCACTTATCATTAATTTTTTGGGGGGTTATATTACATCATATATAAATCAAATTTTTTAATTGAAAGTGGGCTCTGCAATGCAGAGGGTTAACCCAAGATGGTTAACAATGACAAATTACATGTTGATATAAATCGATATAGAGATAAAGTCGACAACATAAGGTATCATATCAACAACATGGAAAAATGGTAAAAATAAATGAGTGTAAAAATCAATAGATTGTTAGAAGGGGAAAACAAAATTGATACGTTGATAGAACAAGGGAAAATATTACTGGAACTCTTCGAAAATCGATGGGACGAACAACTCGAAAGTGGGGTGATGATAAGAATGAAACAATAAGGAAACTTAATGAAAATAGTGAAAAAAATGAGTAATTGACTGAATGGGTAGATGCATTATTTGTAAAAACCTTAGCTTATTGAAGATCGCCACAAAGTCTGGAATCACAAAATACAGATGATCAGGGACACCAAGAAACACCAGAGGTAATTTTTTGAAGAAATATGCATAAATCCAAATTTCAAGATAGAGATTATAAAAAGTTTAAAAAGGAGTTACCAAAATATGACACTAAGGACCATAGAGGAGTTGTTGTATGGATCAACAAAATGGACGATATCTTTGAATCAAATTCCCCTCTAGGTGAATGAGAAAAAATAATGACAACCTCCAATATTTTAGAAGGCGAAGCTTATGACTAGTTTCTATGGTGGTCCAGAAAATGTGACACTCATTCCTTCCATTGGAAAAGCTTCACAACTTCCCTACTAAAAAGGTTCCATGATGAAGAAGATGATGACCTATATAACAAGTTCATGCATCTTAAACAGAAAGGAAACGTAAACAACTATACAAACGAATGGGAAGTTATGGCAACAAGGAAACACAGATTCATAGATGAGAAATTGCTAAAAATGTATATATGTGGTTTGAAGGATTACATTTGTAGTGAAATAAAACTATGGAACCCTAAAACTATTAAAGATGATAGACACACGACAAAGATAAATGAACAAAAAAACAAGTTCAATAGGCCATCATTCACAAGTCCAGATAGGTCAAATAAATATNGAAAAAATAATGACAACCTCCAATATTTTAGAAGGCGAAGCTTATGACTAGTTTCTATGGTGGTCCAGAAAATGTGACACTCATTCCTTCCATTGGAAAAGCTTCACAACTTCCCTACTAAAAAGGTTCCATGATGAAGAAGACGATGACCTATATAACAAGTTCATGCATCTTAAACAGAAAGGAAACGTAAACAACTATACAAACGAATGGGAAGTTATGGCAACAAGGAAACACAGATTCATAGATGAGAAATTGCTAAAAATGTATATATGTAGTTTGAAGGATTACATTTGTAGTGAAATAAAACTATGGAACCCTAAAACTATTAAAGATGATAGACACACGACAAAGATAAATGAACAAAAAAACAAGTTCAATAGGCCATCATTCACAAGTCCAGATAGGTCAAATAAATATTCAAATGAAAATTCAAAGAAATACTCTACAAAGAAGTCTACCAAGTATGCACCACCTCATTTAAGGGAAGGTGAAAGCGGGTAATAGGGACCATATAAGAAATGGGAAAACAAATGTAGATATTGTGGAGACAAATGGTTTCCATGGCATAGATACATCAATACAAAACTATATACTTGTGAAGAAGAGAAGGAATCAAACACATATGGCAGTGACTCATATAAAGAAAGTAAAGATGAATATGATGTCCCAAATACAAATCCTGAAGAGGCCATGCCCAAGATATACCTTGTTGCAATAATAGGAATACCACAACCACAAACATTAGAACTATGGGGGCACATGAAAAAAGAGAATGTCACCATTCTTAAGACACGGGGAGCACCCTTAATTTCATAGATATAAATGTTACAAAGAGATTAAATCTATTTGTGTATCCAACAACATATATAAGAGTGATGGTGGCAGATGGAAAATAAAAATGATGGAGTCAAAAAGTGTCACAAGGTCAAGCTACAAATAGAGTATTATGAATTGGAATTTTGGTTCTACACAATACCCTTTGGTGGAGTAGACATTGTCCTTAGAATTCAATGGTTACAAACATTAGGGACCTATTATGAAAATCACCAAAAACAATTTATAAAATTCAAATGAGAAGAAAGAAAATCTAAATTATATGGATTCCATCCACCCCCCACCCAAATTATATCCTCACGAAAAGTGGAGAGACTAATTTGAAAAGGAGCACCAACTTATGTGGCACAATTTCATCATATGAATATATTAGCATCATAAGTCGACCATTCTCAACACCTAGAGATTGAAGTGTTAATCCAAAAATATGACAAGGTATCCCAAGACTTACCTATGAAGTTGCCTCTAGAAATAAAGATAGAGCATATAATCGAGGTTAAACTAGATTCAACACCGGTTAATATCAAACCGTACCGATATCCTCACCACCATAAAACAAAGATAGAAAGGTTAACTCAATACCTATTAAAATGTGGGGTTATTACAACAAGTAGTAGCCCATATGCAACCCAAGTAGTCTTGGTTCATAAAAAGGATGGATCTTTTAGTCTATGCATAGACTATCAAGGATCAAATAAAACAATTGTTGGGCCATTGTTTTGAAACATTTTACACTTGTCAGTTGACTCTTTGACTATCCTTACCTCATCCATATACCTAGTTATTACCCCTATTACCATGTCTTTTCATGTTTTTGAAGTCAAATTCCTTTAACAAGATCTAAGAGGTTAATGTTGTGCATTTTATTGATTTTCGTTGTCTTTGATAGGTTAGATTGAATTTCTAGAACATATGTTACTAATGATTATTTTCTCAGTTATGTTCTTGTACTAGTAGTTCACTTTTGGTACCCGAGTTTGGTTGTTAGCATACTTCTGCATCTCCGGATGAAAAACAACCACCTGGGTTTCAAATATATAAATGTCAACATGGTGTGTGTCCCTTGGTTTGTGCTCATGTCGCACATGGAAGCCTCCGAGAATGATCAAGGGTTTTCAGTAGAAAACGTGTCAAAATAACATCATTTAACTTTCAACATGATTCCCGAGATAATGAGGATGAATCTCAAAATTATGAAACACAGGTTTTGTGTAGAAAGGTCTAATTTGGGTATCTTGTGGGAGGATTCTTTATAAGGTGAAGGATTTGAGATATATGGAAAAATATCTAATTTGGGTTTGCCTATATTTGTTGTTGCGACCAATGTCCAAAATGGCTTAATTTGTAAAACCAGATTCGATTTGTAGTTCTGGTTTAGGGGATCCGGTTCCATCCTCCTCGATTACTCCTTTGTATAAATATGTTGATAAAATTGTACTGAGGGGGAACATATGAGTATATTGAATTGAAGTTGTGGGAGTTCAATGCGACTTCTTGTTCATCTTTATTACCAAACGTTTGTATGGATTGATGTGGGCCCTGTAACTTGAGAACTTTGTTTCTCTAACACAAATATTAGCTTTGATCCTTGGTGTCTATTTGATTCTATTTTTGTAAGTAAATAAGCTCGCTCCTAGTTGGCAAGGGCCCACCAACCTGGGATGCGTAGCTAATTTTTCATTTTTGTTAGTTTATTTATTAGTTTGGTTTGATTCTACATTAATCTGTTCATGCCCTATAGTGTTAGATATCCGAGTTTCGATTTGATTTGGATCAATTTGTTAATAGTAAATTTGTAATTCCTTTAATAATCATCCATGTTTTCTTACCATTTTCAGCCAGCTTGATATTTTATGTGTGGAGTTTCTCTTTGAATTTATGTAATTCCAATGATTTTGGTTTGTAATAGTGATTGGGACTTTTGAGAGTTGAACTCGTCATTATGAAATTACAGGAACACTTAGGTGAAAGAAAGTACCTCAAGCCTTGATAAGGAGTAGTTCTTAATAGACCAATACCTTGTTTTGATATGGTTCTTTTGTTATCTTATTTCGAATGAATGCATATGTTAAAATGGATATAAAGAATCTCTTTGAGTCATAGTTGCACAAAGACAAGTGATTTGAATGCAAAAGTGCATTTCCACCAAAAGAGACTTGTCACATTTGACATAGTAGTTTGCATCTTTAGTTTATAAGTTTACATATTTCATCATTTGTTGTTCTAAGCTAGTAATTCTGAGATTTGATCAATAATAGTTTGAAAGAGTTCAACTCTTTTGTTGACTAATTTGGGTGATAGCTTGAATAGTCTGCATCCTCATAAAAGTTAAATTGCAATGATTGGAACTCATGTAGTTTGATAAATTAATCATTTCTCAAGTGCATGAACACTTCAAACTCAAGTGAAAGATTGCATTGTAAGCCATTAATGAAAATTCAAGATAATCAACTAATTAATGTTCATATATTTGATTTCCAGTCTTAAGTGTTTTTATTCTCTCACACATTGAAGTCTTAGGTATTCATCTATTAAACAAGATCCCATAAGAAAACATACCCATGCATAGACCACACATCTTGACATAGTATGCAATGCCCTTGTTCGTCTTGATATAAATCGGTGAATGCAAGATTAAGGTGTTCAAGATTTACTTTTGATTCCTTTGGATTTCTTCGTGAGTTGAGCGTTCTTTGTGATTTGGATTGATATCTTTAGTTATAGGTCATTTTATTTCACTTATTGCACCCTGAAATGTGTTTTTCCGACAATAGTTTATAACATAGGCTATAATAGGCTATGTTCCTGCATTGCATGTGCTTGCACCTCAAAGTATATGAATTCCAATATTGATGGTTTAATGTCAGGGATTTATACATATAAATAACTTGACAATAACTATACAAAACAAATTATATATACCATTCATAGATGAGATGTTGGAAGAACTCCATGGAGCAAAATACTTTTCAAAATTAGATCTAAGGTCACGATACTATCGGATCTGAGTAAGAGTGGAGGACATGGCAAAAAATTCTTTTCGAATGCGTGACGGTTACTATGAGTTCAAGGTGATACCATTTGGGTTAACAAATTCCCCTACTACTTTCCAAGAACTATGAATCAACTCTTTTAGCCCTACTTAAGGAAGTTTGTACTAGTCTTTTTTTTATGATATTTGTATTTACAATAAGACATCGAAGTAGCATATGAAACATTTGGAGTAGGTACTTTCTCTCCTAGAAAAAAAAAATAGTTTTATGCAAAAATATCAAAATGTACGTTTGGTAAAGAAGAAGTAGAATACCTTGGCCATGCCATATCCAAGGAAGGAGTCAAGGTGGACCTTAGTAAAATCAAAGAAATCATGGAATGGCCAAAACCAAAAAACATATCAAAACTAAGGGGATTCCTAGGATTAACAGGTTATTGTTGAACATTTTTCCAGAACTGTGCTCATTTGACAACACCATTGTCAAACCTATTAAAGAAAAAATTCTTCCAATGGAATAATAAGGAAAAAAAATGTTTTGAGACATTGAAAAAGGTTATGTCATCTGCACTTGTGTTAGCAACCCCAAATTTTACAAAACCCTTTGTAGTAGAGTGTGATGCTTCAGGTTTTGGAATAGGAGCAATTTTAATGAAAAATGGCCATCCAATAGCTTTTGAAAATCAAAATCTCAACAAAAAGGAAGTCTTAAAGTATACATATAATAAGGAAATGCTCGTCATTATACATGTGTTATCTAAGTGGAAACAATATCTCTCAGGAAGTAAATTATCGATATGTATGAATCACAACAGTCTTCAATACCTACTAAAACAAAAAGTGTTGTCCACTGAACAACAAAAATGGATGGAAAAAAATTCTACCTTTGATATGGAAGTATTATACAAAAAGGGGAAGGACTATGTAGTTGTTGATGCACTATCGCGAAAGGATGACAAAGTAAGAGCATATGCAACTAAAGTGGTGATTCCTTATTGGTTAGATGAAATCCGAGTTGAATATGACAAAGATATCGAATCTAATTTGATAATCAACAATTTAGACTAAAATCCCAACTTTGAATGGGAAAATGACATATTATGGTATATAGACAAAATCTATCTAATTCCATCTTCAAAATTTAAAATGAAATTCTTAAAGGAGTCACATAGCTCCCCAGTAGCAGGACATGTAGGATTTTTCATAACCTACTATAATGCATGACAATAATTTTATTGGAAGGGGATTAATAAGGATATTAAAAAACTTTGTGTTGAATGTAACACTTGTCAAACAAATTAGAATGAAAATGTTATGACTACAAGATTACTTAATCTCGTACACATTCCTGACCAAAAATGGGAAGAGATGTCGATGGATTTCATTGAAGTGATACCCATGTCTAATGGGAAGGTGTAATGTTCCCAATCCAAGACGCCAGGAACATTGTGTTTTTCATGTGATTTTTAAATGTTTTCTGGTTGTGGCATTTCGTCAAACACTTTGCAAACTTAAGTCTCATGAGTTGCACAAAGGGTTATAATGAATGTTCTTTGTGTGTTTGCAGCAAGTAAATGATAGAAATGCAACAATGGAGTATACTCAACAAGATACAAGATCAACAACATAAGTAATGATCATAAATACCTCATATCTGATTTAGTAATAATAGATCTCTGACCTCATACAAAATGGTGTAGATATGGAATACATATACGAGAATAAAGTATATGACTGATAAATCCTCTGATATACAATGTAGATGAAGATCCAAGCTTCCAAAATCCTCCCCAATTTGTATACCAAAAACCCAGATGATCCAACTCAATTCCTAGCTGTCATGTGATGTCATCTCTCTGCATAATGCGCCCCTCTTGGCTGTAGAAGACCAAGAATTCAGCTTCTATGAAGATGGCCTCCAAACCCTCTAGGAGAGATTCCAAATTGTAGATCAGGCCACTGGAAACCCCCTAGTAGAGTCTTAAGATGAATGATGGAGATCTGATCCCTCAGATGACTGAATCCCCTATCTGCAATGCACCCTCCTAGTTGTAGAAGACCAATAATTAGACCTCTATGAAGATGGCCTCCAAACCCTCTAAGAAATATTCCAGACTATAGATCGGGCCACTAGAAACCCCCTGGTAAAGTCTCGGGCTGAATGATGAATATCTGACCCACCAAATGACTGAATCCTCAATCTGCAGTGCATCCTCCTTCTCTCCAACTTGTGCCAAGCTCGAAGAAATAATCTGACAAAGAAACCTCCTCCGGAAAGGGCTAGGAAAGGTGCCCTAGGCCCTACAAAGAATACCCAGAAGTCCTTTTCCTCAGAATCCTTCTCCTTTGCCTAGATCAAGCTAATCTCCTCAAGGTTGTGCGCCCTCCTTCTGGAAATCCCCTAAAGTTGCGCCCAAGCTCTCTTTGAACCTGTAACTGATGTAGAAACCTCTTGTAACTGAGTAGATCTGATGTAGAATGGTGAGGGAGGAATATTTCACCTTTGTAACCAAGCTTGGATCACGATAGGTGGGATCTTTCACCACCAAGTTGATCTCTAGGGTTTTTTAAGTCAAAAACCCCAAAACCCCCAAGTGCATGGGCTCACTAGCAAGAAGCCAGATATCAAATGATAATCAACATAATGAGAGAATAGAGGTTCCTGTCTCTCTTTTATCCTCCCTGCTCACYGTGTCTCTCCAAGTGACTTTTACTTTATTTAATTATTAATTAATTAATTAAATCACTTTAATTAATTAATTAAATCACTTTAATTAATTAATTAACCATTTTTCCTCTAAAAAGTAGTTTATCCCTCCTTGTGGCTTCCCCAGCCACTAAAAGTCACTTCTCATCATCCTGTCCTGTAGTGATATTCCTCCCGATTCCAATGAGCTATCACACTAAGAGGTTCCTCCAATTATTATGCCCAATATGACCTCCTTAGTGAATTTAATTAACATATAGCCCAAAACAACTCAAAATTACAAAAATTGTCAAAATGCAACGAAACCAAAGCCAAGTTGTGCGACATGGATCATGATGATGAAATAAGATGAGTGATGCAAGCCGAACCCCAAAAAACCCCTCAATAGCCCATGTACTCTCTATAACCTCCATCTAGCTACTCTGGTCATCATAACACTTTGTAATATAATGATGTCCTAAAGTGGGGACATTACAGTCCTCCCTACTAGAATATTGCTTGTCCTCAAGTAATAATTGAATCAATCCATATATAATACCGGGGTCCCATGTCCACCTGTGGGACACACAATGGCTCCATCCAAAGATGAATTATCACGCACTCCATCCCCTGGGTCCCATATTAAGACGTGAACTACAATACCTTGTGAAGCATTATCCTGAAACATATCAACACCATGAGTCTCCTACAAATGACCCATGGCCTCAACCCGGAATGAGCCCATCCTCCAAGTCCATACCAAGACCAACACAGTCTCCACCAAATGCACATGTTGCTTCCCTAGTGAGGTACTGCAAGACCTCAATGAATCACCCTCAAGTGACGTGCTCTCCTCAATACTAAAGCTCAATGGAAAGTCAAAATAACTTTCCCCTGCAAGGGTCCACTCACCTCCATCAGTCAATGAAATGCTCAACCCTGCAATTCCCGAGTCCCATGCTAGTCTTTGGCACAGATCACCACTTTGGCACTGTACTACTTTGATCAAGATTGTCTGCTCACCGTATACATATTGGATCCCCCACTCCTAGGTCCTCAAGCTGGAATATCTGTGGAAACGGGTCCTGTTTTCCAGAAGTTGCATCGGTAAAAGTACCTCTGTGGAAGTAATATCTGCCCAATCATCTCCATACTTGATCATGAGTATTAAAAAGGAGAAATTGTCTTTCTCCATAGGACAAGCTCCTGCAAGCCCTCTCAAAACCAACCCATGGTGGAGTATGTAGCTCTCTGGCGCAACCTGGGCCATCATAAGGTGAAACAACCTACTAAACAAATGGACTCCTGGATCCCATGGAAAACTTGGAAATTCATCGCTTCCAATCCCCACTAACTGCTCATGTGTCATAGTGCTAACTGTCGAAATCCCTCTATGCTCATCCCCATGAGAATCTGGATCTGCGTCGCTCTCTGAAATGTCTATTATCCCAGGGTCTAAGATGCTCATCATTATGCACAAGGTCTCAAATGTCTGCCTCTGGTGATCCACCCCTATGTTGTTGTGTTCCATATGGAATATCCTATCAGGGGGTCTCGGCCTACCAAGTCTCCATGTCCTCTGCCACTGTCTATCTCCCCTGATGTTGTTGTCGATGAAGAAAGTGTTGGGAAAGGCTAACATAAACATCTATAACTGACTATAGGACTGGAAAGTATCATATGCTTTGGTCAATCCCAAGGATTCAATTAAAATATTGTCCACCACTAACCATGATAAATACTCGTTTGTAGTCATCACTGAACCGCAATCAATAGGTACAAGCGGGGGTAACTGCTCAAAATGTTGGTCAACCACTCTCAATTCATCATCGCTCATGCAACTGCTGATACTGTGAAGGTGATCTCCCATATCTATCCACTGCTACAAGGGAGGGGGATCTCCATGCTCTAGTAAGTGTGTCTCCTCCTTGCAATCCAATGCGTCTACCTGAATCCCACTGTACATCTCGACATGTCTCTATGAACTATCACTCACCACTATATGATACTGCATACTCATGTAATATCTTGTATACTCTTGTAGCAACATGGATCCTGGGTGTACTACTGGTTCAACCTCGACATGAAGGTTAGCCAACCCTGGAACACAAATGGAAGTGTCCTCATAACTGCCCCTGGCTCTGGAGTCCCCATGTGTGTGTGAGTGCTCAACTGTCTCGAAGATCCTCGTGGACAATAGCTCCTGTGACACATGGACATCCCCCTGTGTCTCTAGATCATACCTCTCCCTACTCATCAGTGATCCTAGGTACTCCTCCTACTCCTCCATCAACTGGTTCTCCTCTGTTGAACCACCTACATCCTCTAGCAATGTGGTTGAAGGATATATCTCATACTTTGCTAAGATATATGTAGTGGATATCTGTCTGAACTCTTCAAGGATCTCCTCTAATCGGGCCTCTGATTCTTGAAGGGATACCTATGCACCTTTCAATAATACTCGTGTGCTCTCCAACCCATGAGTGAGTCTGTCCACCTCCAACTCCTGCTCCCTTAGGGCCCTGCGATACATCTTGCCAACCCCCAATAGATAGTCTCTATTCATAAACAACTGCTAGTACTCGACCCTCATCATAGTCATCCTCTCCTCGAGAGTATGAAATTCATCCATGGAAAATCCCCCATCTGAACTATCATGTGCCATCGATGCCCTCCAATAATAATCTGCCACCAATGCATGTGTGTCATCAATGCGCCTAGTGGCTTCCATGATCATGTCCTCGCCGAATCTCAACTATCCTTCCCAGTATCGAGACTCCTGATCACAGTCCTGCTGAGGTGCTACCTCACACCCCTCATTGCTAGTGTCAACCTTGGAATCCCCAACAACACTCTCTGCAAAAGATAAGGCATTGAACTTCCCCCTGTCCACTATGATATTGGGTCCTATTGTATGCCACTGCACACCATCACCAACTTCTAGCTCCCTCCGAATCACACTGTAACCTGTATGAGCAGTTGTATCCTCATGTGCACTCATCTTGCTACTATCATCTGCACTTGGATCCCATACAGATGTGTCCAGACACGTGCTCTGGTCATCTCGACCAATCAGGAGTGCATCCTCATCACCACCAATCAGTCCTAGAAGAAAATGTCCCATCAGACTATCAGTCTCCACAACCTGATCAAACAATGGAGTCTCCAAGAGAGGTGACCCACTCTCCTCATAGGCATGTGTAAGAGCAACTGTCTCCAAGTCATGTCTCTCATGAAGGTCCACCTGTCCCTAGTGTGCAATCCTCACACAAGGCTCCACCACTATATCAGTGATGCCATTGATAACATCCCGTGTCATGGCTATCATAGGTGTCTGCGAAGGTGCCAACTATGTCATAGTCACCATAGGAAGCTCATCATGTCTAGGTGATAACATGTGTGAATCTTCACTAGTGTCACCACTCTGCTGAAGTGTAAGATCTTCAACACTATGTGATATGACTGCTAAAGCACATGTGCTATCATCCTGTCCATCCAATTGTCCCTCCAATGCACGAGGGTCACTATCGTCCCCAAGTGCGCAAGAGTCATTGGCCTCCACAAGTGCGCAAGAGTCACTAGCCTCCTTGAACTAATCTAAATATGAATCTATGGTTGCATCCTTGTGCATCTCCTCATCCTCACTTTCATAGTGCACCTCAATAATGTGTCTCTTACCTTTACCCCTACATCTATGATCTGGTTCCTGAGGCACTTTGCAACTGTAGCAACRTTTCCTGCTCCTAATGGGTGTAGGGTTAATTTGTGCTTCCCTCCATCTAGCTTCCTTGGCTCTGTTTTTSTCTGCTATGTTGACCCACTCCGTGACCTCATATTTGCTCCACCTAGGATTTTTTATAGATATAAACTGTTGGAGTGTTACTTGAGACCTAAATCCCTCACAAAGGGCGTAGTATTCCCATTCACAACATACATTCTCTCTAGMAAATTCCTTAGTATCCATMTCTACTGTATTTCTACATGCGCTAATCCCCACTAGCTAGGAGGATCAATGCTMTGATACCACTGTAATGTTCCCAAGCCAAGGTGTCAGGAATATTGCATTTTTCATGTGATTTTTAAATGTTTTGTGGTTGTGGAATTCTGTCAAACACTTTGCAAACTTAAGTCTCATGAGTTGCRCTAAGGGTTATAATGAATGTTATTTGTGTGTTTGCAACAAGTAAATGATATCAATGAAACAATGAATTATACTCAACAAGATACAAGATCAACACCATAAGTAATGACCATAAATACCTCAGATCTGATTTAGTAATAATAGATCTTTGACCTTATACAAAATGGTGCAGGAAATACATATATGAGAATAAAGTATACGACTAATAAAACCTCTGAGATACAAGTTAGATGAATATCCAGGCTTCCAAAATCCTCCCCAAGCTGTAGACCAAAAACCCAGATGATCCAACTCAATTCCTAGCTGTCATGTGATGTCATCTCTCTGCATAATGAGCCCCTCGTGGCTGTAGAAGACCAAGAATTCATCCTCTATGAAGATGGACTCCAAACCCTTTAGGAGAGATTTCAAACTATAGATCGAGCCACTGGAAACCCCCTGGTAGAGTCTCAGGCTTAATGATGGAGATCTGCCCCCCCAGATGACTGAATCCCCTATCTGCAATGCGCCCTCCTGGCTGTAGAAGACCAAGAATTTGGCCTCTATGAAGATGGCCTCCAAACCCTCTAAGAAAGATGCCAAACTATAGATTGGGCCACTAGAAACCCCTTGGTAAAGTCCCAGGCTGAATGATGAAGATTTGACCCACCAAATGAATGAATCCTCAATCTGCAGTGTGCCCTCCTTCTCTCCAACTTGTGCCAAGTTCCAAGAAATAATAAGATAGAGAAACCTCCTTCGGAAAGGGCTAGGAAAGGTGTGCTAGGCCCTACAAAGAATACCCAGAAGTCCTTTTCCTCAGAATCCTTCTCCTCTTCCTAGATCAAGCTAATCTCCTCAAGGTGGTGCGCTCTCCTACTGGAAATCCCCTGAAGTTGCGCCCAAGATCTCTCTTAACCTGTAACTTATTTATAAACCTCCCATAATTGAGTAGATATGATGTAGAATGGTGAGGGAGGAATTATTCACCTCCGTAACCAAGCTTGGATCATGATAGTTGGGATCTTTCACCACTGAGTTTATCTCTAGGGTTTTGTTAAGTCAAAACTCCCCAAAACCCCAAGTGCATGGGCTCACTAGCAGGAAGCCAGATATCAAATAATAATCAAAATAATGAGAGAATAGAGGCCCCTGTCTCTCATTTATCCTCCATGCTCACCTTGTCTCTCCAAGTGACTTTTACTTTATTTAATTATTAATTAATTAATTAAATCACTTTAATTAATTAATTAACCATTTTCCTCTAAAAAGTAGTTTATCCCTCCTTGTGACTTCTCTGGCCACTGAAATTCACTTCTCATCATCCGTTTCTATAGTGCTATTCCTCTCGATTCTAATGAGCTATCACACTAAGAGGTTCCCTCAAGTATTATGCCCAATATGACCTCCTTAGTGAATTTAATTAACATATAGCCCAAAATAACTCAAAATTACAGAAATCGTCGGAATGCAACGAAACCAAAGCCAAGTTGTGAGGAATGGATCATGATAATGAAATAAGATGAGGGATGCGAGCCAGACCCCAAAAAACCCCTCAATAGACCTTGTACTCGCTATAACCTCTATCTGGCTACTCTGGTCATCATAACGCTCTGTAATATAATGATGTCCCAAAGTGGGGACATTATAGAAGGATAAGCTTTTTGTCATGGTTGAAAGATTAACTAAATATGCGCATTTCATGGAAGTAAGGAAAACTGACTCAACAAAACAGATTGCAGATGTCTTTCGCAAAAACATTTATAAATTGAATGTTTTTTCGAAGGTTATTTTTAGTGATAGGGATGCAAATTTTAAAGGAAATTTTTGGATATATTTTTGCAAAAAAATAGGAATAGCCCTTAATATGAGCTCAACCTACCATCTACAAATAGATGGTCAGACATAAATTTTAAATAAATTCTTAGAAACTTACCTCCGTCACTTTGTGACATATAAACATAATAAGTGGTCCTAATGGTTACATTTTGTCGAATGGTGGTATAATTCTACATGTCACACTTTTGCTAAAATGACCCCCTTCTAAGCCTTATATGGTTATGAACCAACCAAATGGCAATATTTTTCATTGATTGACACTAAGGTCCAAGAAGTAAAGAATCAACTAGAGGAATAACATAAAATCATCAAAATATTAAAAGAAAACCTAGCAACAACTTGTAATCAAATGAAACAACTAGTAGACCAACATAGAGCGGAAAGAGAGTTCGAAGAAGGCAATTGGGTGTTTGTAGGACTCCAACCTTACAAACAATTATCCCTTAAGAAATAAGGGAATAACAAACTAGCTCCTAAATTCTATGGACCTTTCCAAATTAACAAAAAAATTAGCGAAGTAGCTTATGGATTAGAATTGTCAGACAAATGTAACATCCATAACATATTCCACATCTCAGGTCTTAATAAGGTGTTGGGACAAGCCCAAATAGTTCAAATAAAAATCCTCGAATTTGATGACAAAGGGAGAATTATTCTAGACCGAGAAGGTATTCTTTCCACTAGTGAAAAGGTGTTACGTTCCAGAACCATTAAGTAAATCGTGACCAATCAATACTATAAGTAAATCGTCACGAGGCTCGTTGTATCATCATCTTTTTTGATCAATTATCAATATATGTGTGTGTTTGTGTGTGTGTGTGTGTGTGTGTGTGTGTGTGTGTGTGTGTGTGTGTGTGTGTGTTACAAAATATTCTAGTTGCAATTTAATAAACTGAGTTGTTGTAACAATCAACTTAACTATCGACTCGACTTATCCGTCCAATCGAACATTCACCCATTCAATCCACCTCGACTAGCCAATGATTGAATTTTCTTTCATTGAAAAGAATATAACAAGCCAACACATTGGAATTGTTTGTGTGGAACTACAACTTGGTCTTGAATCTATCTTTTGGATTGATGCATATCTACCAAAATAGAAATTTTAAATCAAACTTAGATAAAATATTCCATCCTTTTATTTTCGCGAGAATACTCTCTTTATCTGGAAAAAGGTACCTTGTAGGGATCAAAGCTTTGTTTAATTTTCTATAGTTGACCACCAATCTAGGTTTACCTCTTTTTACCTTTGAGTTTTTATTAACAAGGAATGATGGATTTTCCCAAGGGATTCTAATTTTTTCAAGTAAACCCTTATCTAATAATTTTGCTATTTATTTTTCACATGCCTTTCTCTTCAAGACACATGGGATGTGAAACAAATTTTGTGGAATATCTTTATAATTTTAGCATAGGGTAAGTTTACAAAATATTTCTATGTTCCATAAAGCATCAGGGTGGTCACTAGAACATTCCAACTTTATTTTATTTATTATATCTACTAGATAGATCTATCTCTTTAATTCAACTTGTTTACAGATTCTCTTAACCTTGAGAACCTTATCTATAGCGATATTTACATCCTCATTTTTTGGGAGAAATTGGAACCTTATCTCTTAGTAATCAAGACATGGGATCTAAACCTTCTGACCCTTAACCTTCTATTTGACCTAACCTTTATAAAAAATGACTAGCATATGATCTCTAAGGAAGTCTTTTCCGAAGAGGATATTAGAGTTAGACTCAAACTCATATACATTCACATTGGTAGTCAATATTCTTATGAAAATAGGAAAATTTTTAGTTATTCTATCAATTTGTACACTAGAACCATTTATGGATATGATAATTACTCGAAAGGGCTTCCGAAAATATTCAAGGATAGACAAATTTTTACAACATGAAAGCATAGTAGATGAATCTATGAAAGAATCCAATTCATATGTTTTATATATAGCCAATTGAATAATCAAAATGATATTGTAGCTTTCCATCTTTGGGCTAGTGTTGAACACATGAATTTATTGTATTAATGTATCCTCTACTTAATCTACTTATTGAGGCTACTCTAGTTCTGCAACATCCTCTATCCCTTCTTTTTCTTGATTTGGCACATTATAATGATCTTCATATAATCTTTTCAATTATTCATCTGAGGATTCAGTCATATCCATTTGAATGCCAAATAATTGTTGCTTAACTTGGTTTAGCTCTTTCATATCTTGTTTGATTGTCGACTCCAATTCATATGATTTTTGTTTTACCTTGTACTTTTTTTTTTCTATTTTGGTAGATTGTCTTTTTATAGGTGTTGTGACATGTTGTTGTTCTAAATCTTAAAATAATTTCAAATAATAATTTATAGGATTTGAGGTTGAGAATAGTTGGGGGTTTTCCAGAGGGAAATCCACCAAGATTTTGTGGGAAGAAGAATACTAATTTTTGATTAGGGATAGATGGGTTTGCAACATTTTTATAGCATGAAAATTCAAATAAGTAACTACAACAAGTTGCTTTTCAAGGTATTGGATGATGTGATTTGGAGAAGGGATAAACATGGAAAGACAAAGTAAATTCTTCAAAGGAGGAAGGTCAATGGAAGAATTAGAATGGTCATAAGTATTAGAGGAGGAAATGACATCTAATCCATTGATATATACATCAAAATATATAGGGGAATCACTATCAACATGAATATCATCAAAGTCATTATAACTCAGAATGAAATCCCAAAATGTAGGACCTATACATTCTTATTAGATAACAGATTTGAAAAAATTATACATGAGATGCATGGCTTTGGTTGAATTCTTCTTATTTGGACACTTATTTTCCCAAAGCCCATATTTTTGATGAATAAAACAATGAATTTTCTTGTGTGTAGAAGATCTCTTTCAGAATCACCCATAACTTCTTTCAGAAAATGATCTTCTTTTCTAATTTTTTTTATTACAATGATAGTCTATATAACTTTTATTCTTTGAGGGCTTGGACTTTGGACGACAACTAAAGTTATAGAATTTTGACATAGTATTACAAAAAGGAGCGGTAAGCCATTTATTTTTATTTTTCAAGACTTTTTCTAATCTATGATATTTACACTTCTCTTGCAAAAATAATTCAATTTGTAAATGTCCAACAACAAGATACATGCTACTAATGTGAAGGAAGTTGTGCTCCAACCTTGATTCTATAATATCTGGAATCTAATAGGGCCAAGATCTCAAATAATATTTAATATATGTAGATTCAAAAGGATGTTCAACCTAATACAACAAATCTTATATTATGCATTTATATTCCTCTCTAAATTGCAAGTTGCATAATGCCTGAGTAAGAAACATGTTAGCAACATGAGATTTAGCTTCAATTTCTCTTCCATATAACTCACTTCTAGCTACATTGATAAGATCTTAGAGATGATGATAATTGGTTAGTATAGACAATATACCCAAATATGCCAACTTAAACCACAAGTTGGCTAAGTGGCCAACGAATACCCAAGTTAATCTCAGAACTACCTCGTGTTTTGATATCTATTATGAGATAAATCTTGTTGAGTCTTTACCCAACCTTCCCATACATTCAAGGTTTTCTTGATCTCTCGTCTTCTTTTGTAGTCAAGCTCAGTTATTAGACAAGCATCAGACACACAAGTTATAGAGGTCTCAAGGGGAGTTCTAGGATGATTTGGAAGAGGAGATCCATGCTTTGATAACCATTTGAAATAACTAACAGTTACCAATGTAAAATGTGTAGGAGGAGCATGATATGTTATATTTTTTGGATGTTATTTCTTCTTACTACTTTCAACATCATGCATGACTATATCCATATCTCTATTTTTTAATAACCTTCATATGTAGAGAAACTGACTTCTCTTCTACCTCTTTCATTTCATTTATTATTTTATTCAATCTCTCAGTTACTCTAGGAAGCAATAGTTCACCCTTTTTTCTTTGGGAGAACTAAAGGGAATTGACTCTAATTTATCCAAACACAAAGATTTATACTCTAAGATATCCCCTTAACATTTTTTTCCAGAAGAGGTAGATTTGTTAGTCATTAAGGCTTTGTTTGGACCATGGATAGAAGGGTTAGAAACAAAAGTAGGAAAATATTCAGGAGACTTATGTACAACATAAAGGATATGTTCCATTACTTTTGTTAAACTAGGAAAACTTTTAGCACAATCTTCCAATTTATTTATTGATGTCAACTGATCTGGAGTGCATTGTAATAAATTTACCATATAAAATAGAGATAGATTCCATTATTTTTTCATTTGATTCCTTCAAACTCATTATATCTCTAGCTATACCATCAATATTCCTATCCATTAGAGATTATTTTAATAACTTCTCCTTAGCAATTACAAAATCATTTCTAAATCTAACAAAATTGAAATCTACAATCTTGTTATCATTTGTGGTCTGTTTGAAGTATTGTGTGGGAATATTTCTTCTTTCATACATGATTGGTGAGGCTGATCCCTCTCTAGGTAACCTCATGGATTTCATAGGATATATTGGAACATTATGATATTATTCTTCACTCTTCAACTTTATTTTAATACTATCACAATATTTACAATCAGTATGACTACCATTAAGACACGGGGATTTATTTGGGTTCACAAGAGTGATATATTTTAAAGATGAATAAATTGTACATTTTGTAGTGGGAAAAGAAGGAAAGTAGAATTTATTTTCAAAAGAGCTAGGTTTAGGCAATGCCAAGGAATTAGATTTATTTAATATGATGGCATTGCCTCTTGATGTTTGATCTAGGATTAGTCTACAAGGAATAACAAGTTCTAGAATTTGTGACAAGATACTCACTTATTGTTCTTTCCATTCATTAGGATAGTTACGTATGCAAAATCAAGAACAATGGATGTTGTATTTCCTAGAACTATCACCATGCTTCCATGGAGTGCTCTGTCAGTAAGTTGAGGATGGAGTGAAAACATGTTGGTAGTGAAAAATCTAAGACAAATAATTGTGTGTAACTAGACAATATGAGACTAATGAGATATCATTTTCAAGATGATATCCATAGATTAATTCATTAATCTATGACTCATATCCATGAGTGTTAGTCACAACTTACCAATTTATGATGATTTTGAATAGTCCACTTAGTAGTCATTGCATCAGGTCATGCTCGCATGAGTAGAGAAGTGGGATTGAAACTAGAGAAATGAATCACTTAGAATAAATCATCACCTCTAGGAGGTAACCATGACTTCTTGGGAGGTCACCCATCCCAAGACTCCTATGGATCAAGTGCACTTAACTGTGGATTTTTCCCCACAATCAATCCCACTTAGCTTGCTACCCCATTTGATACATCATTTTTGGGATTATTTGTCTAGATTAATTATGGCATGCCAAGAGTGGATAGAATTCATAACTCCATGGATGATCATTGTATTAGCTTGTAGGTTAATAAATACATGAAACTTTGACTCTTGGTCTTCAATAACTGAAGATGATTCCTATTACCTACGACTCTTCATATTTACAGTTATTTACATAGGAAGCATAATCCCTAATATTACATGTCCAACATTCCCCCCCTTAATCCAAAGGGGTGTGTGTGACTTGCAGGGATGATTTTAAGGATGAAAATTTATATTAAAATGTAGAAACTTGGGCTAATCTTACTAGTCCTTAATATGGAAAATGTAAAAAGTTGGGCGATAGATTTGTAAAAATATTAAAATTTCTAAGGATTTTATATAGTTTCTATTAAATTTTGGCGATTTTTAAGGTAAAATAATTTTAGTCTATGGAATTTGGGCGAATCATTTTTGGAAAAAATGGAAATTGCAGAATCTTTTTTGGGGGAAAAGCATGGAAAATTATCCCATTTGCGAAATTTAGACCCTAAAATCATCTATGTGTGTGAGTCTAAACTTCTCAAAATTTTCTCTTCCAAACACTTTGGTGAAGATTTATGCAATTTTCTCATTTGTGGAACAATGTCTCGAGTGAAGAGTCTTGGCCTCTACAGGATATCGAATCTGGTGAGACTTTGCGTTGATGTTCTTGGTACATTCATGGAATCTGGGATTCTTTGCCAACTTGATTGCAGAAGTATTGTCAACTATAAGAGGAGTGGAATTCACTTGTTTCTCCTACAAATATTCGAGTATTTTCCTGAGTTGCACAATATCCTTTATCGCTTCTGCACCTGCCACATATTCTACCTTTGTTGTGGAATCTTCTGGAACTAATTGTTTGCATGATCTCTAGGAGACAACTCTTGATCCAAGACTCATGAGATAACCTGAAGTTGACACTCCATTTTCCTTATCCCCATCAAAATCTGAATCAGAATATTCGATCAGGTTGAAGTCATATACCTTAGAGTAATTAAGTCTAAAATATTGAGTTCCTTTCAAGTATTTTAGAACTCTCTTTGCAACAGACCAATGCCCTTCACAAGGTTTTTGCATGAATTTGGAAATAATCCCAACAAAAAATGAAATGTCTGGTCTGGTGGTAGTAAGATAGATAAGACTTCCCACAAGCTGTCTATACCTGGATGCATCCTCAAATTCATTACCTTCTTTTGATGTGAGTTTCAAATCATGTTCCATTGGAGTAGAAACATGATTTCACTCAACCATACCAAACTTGTTCAAACGTTCTCCAATGTACTTATTCCGTGAGATTAAAACATACTTTGGATTTTGTATCACTTGAATGCCCAAATAGTAGTGAAGATGTCTCAAATTTGTCATCTCGAAGCCTTTATTCAACTCTTTCTTTATGGATGCAATGTAGTTCTCATTATTCCCTGTTATGAATAGATCATATACATATACTACAAGATACACAACAATTTTTCCAACTTTCTTGACAAACAAAGTTGCATCGTCAAGATTGAAATGCTTGAAATTTAATTTCAGAAGATCTCAGTTAACTTTTCATACCATGTTCGCAATGCGTGTTTCAAGCCATATAAGGATTTGATGAGCGTGCATACCTTATGTTCTTGTACCTTCACAACAAATCCTTCTAGTTGATGCATGAACACATTCTCTTTCAAGTCTCCATTTAAGAAAGAAGTATTCACATCCATTTGATGAATTTTCCATCCATTTTGTGCTGCAATGGAAAATAGAGTGTGGATTGCAGCCCATGTTGGTGTGGGGGAAAATGTATCCTCATAATCAACACCTTCTTTCTGAGCAAATCCTTTTTCCAAGAGCCTTTCTTTGTGATTTTCAAGTGACCCATATGATCTGTACTTGTTATTGAAAACCCACTTTCAACCAACCGGTTTGGTTCCATATGGAGGGTCCACCAATTTCCATGTCTCATTCTTGATGAGAGCATCATATTCCTTCTACATGGCTTCTTTACATCATCATGAGAAGTGGATTATTTAAAGGAATTCAGATCATGGTTAGCAGATAAAATTATCTCACAATCTGATCCAGGTGGATATCGGTGGCCACCCATCTTTTCCAACTGGCTCAAAACAATTTTCTGGCAATTTTGGTAATTTACTATTTTTAGCAGTTTTTAACTTTCGGGGCCATTTTGAGGGCCTAAATGAAGGTTTTTCAAGATAAATATTCTCAATGATATTCAAAGGCTCTAATTGATCCCCCAAAACAAATTTCCTCAACGATACCTTTCCAACGAGCTATCGTGCACCCCAAACAAAGATCGTATGCTAAAGTTATGCCCTCAGGAAGTTGATACACCAAACTACCCAAAACGGGGTCCACAAAATTGTTGGCTTTTCATCTTCCGGGTTTAGGGTTTTGGATTTTATTTATGATAAAAAATCCTTTGGAGCCTCATTGTAAAATCATCTTCTTTTGAATGCGAGTAGCCGTCACATCTCTTCTCAGAGATAAGTTGCCACCATTCTAGAGAGTCTTTCACTCTATAATTTTACAGTCTTTGTACATTTTCGCTCATTAATAGAAATTGTGTATTAATGTATCTCTGAGTTTATGGTTGCATCTATGATACATTTTTGTTATATTATTGTATATCCGAGATATCATTGTATATTTCTTTATTATATCTCTGCTCTCATTTCGTGTCGAAAATAATCTGGACCAGTGGTATCAGAGTAGGCTACTCTTGATCGTTTTTCAGTGCATGTCCCCGATGAGGTCTGAGTATAGAAAGTTGGGTCTTGATATTGTCTCTCTTGAAGACAATATCTCTCGCATGCCCAAGAAACCCTCCATGGCATAAGAAAAGAAAAACGATAGAGCAGACAATTCTATTAATTTGTTTCTTTAGCAAGTTGTCACGTGACAGAGGGACGAAATGATGGAGAATTTTTCCCACATCCTTCAATGTTTGCCAATAAAAACATGTGCTTCTTCATCAAGTGGCCACTTTGGAGGTAGCTCGCCTTTCAAGGTACAAGTTAATTTTGATATTCCCATATTTGAAGGACAAATAGATGCAGATGCTTTAGAAAAATGGTTAAATCTGCTAGAAGGTTATTTCTCTGTTCATAATTTCTCCGACAGGGAAAATATCACCTTTGCACTCCTTAAGGCTCTCCCCCATGTCAAACATTGGTGGAAAACTTACTGGGAGAAAAGTTCCACAGAGGAGTCTGGAATATATGGGGCCTAACCCACTTGGGATTTTTTTGTGGATGCAGTAAAGGAACAATATTACCTTGTTGGAGCCCCCGGGGGGGCAGCTCAATTGGCAAGTGTCGTGAAAATGAAGTTCCATGAGGTTTCGATTTCAATTCCCCCCGACTTACCTTGTGTGTTGTGTAAGGGGAATCGTGGGCACACCTGGAGGTTATAGTGGTAGCGGTTGGATAACACGGCCACGTGTAATGAGAGCACGTTCCC
>SNQJ01S0005070.1:145218-159534 GCA_010110895.2 Picea sitchensis
AAAACCAGTCCAAGCCACAGGAAAATAAGGGTCATGGAAAGACGAATAAGGGCATTGAAAAACGGTGCGATTTCCACAAAATCCTATGGCACAACACCGATGAATTTCGCTCAAAACAATCATTGGTGGCCGAGATCAAAGACAAGGATTTGATCCCTGATTCAGAATTTGATTATGAAAATAATGATAAAAGACAGATCATTGACGCAAACCCCACTGCTATTGTTGCGACCACAACATTTCAACCAGAATAACCAACAGATTCTGAAGAGGGGGAGCACCTTTTTGATTCACAAATGTGGGTGAAGGGGATGCTGCTGCATTTTATTGTTGATAACAAAAGCCAAAAGAGCCTCATCTCGGTAGAGGTTGTCAAACAGTTGGGATTGTTGACAACACCACATCCATAGTCATACAACATTGGGTGGCTTCGCCAGGGACGAGATCTTCGTGTCAGCCAGTAGTGTTGATTTTCATACGACATCCAACCCTTCATGGACAAGGTATTATGTGATGTTTCCCCCCTAGATGTTTGTGATGTTCTCTTGGGCCAACCATATATGTGGAAGCGCCATGATATTTATGAGTCTCGACCCCGTAGTGTCATTGTTACTCTGGGGGGTAATCTATATAGGATACCAGAGGTAATTTTGACTATTGTCCCACTTAAAAAGTGTCGCACGGTAGTATATCATACTACAAAATTCAGCTTCTTCATAGTCTATTCAAAGCATGAACAAAAGAACACCACTGTAGCCTCAGTCCAAGCACCTTCTATCCAACAGAAGCAGGTTAACAAGATTGTAGCAAATTGTAAAGATTCCTTCTACACAAATACATATCATGTAGCCAAACTGGTTAAAAAGGTCCAACCCTTCCAGCCACAGGCTCATTACAACCTTCAACAAGCTAAGCAACGCAACTTCTCCAACAAGGAAAGCAACTCATCAAGATGTAGATTCAAAAAACACTTTTCCCTCTCCCCTGGGAACTCAATGCAATGGATACCATTTCTTCCTAATGATGGAGGATTGATCCATGTGGATATCGATGGCCACCCACCTTTTCCAACTGGATCAAAACATTTTCTGGCAATTTTGGTAATTTACTATTTTTAGCAGTTTTTAAATTTCGGGGCCATTTTGAGGGCCTAAATGAAGGTTTTTCATAATCTAGCTTCTCAATTATATTTTAAGGCTCCAATTGAGCCCCCAAAATGAATCTCCTTGGATATGCCTTTCCAACGAGCTATCGTGCACCCAAAGCGGAGATCGTATGCCAAAGTTATGCCCCCGAGAACTTGATACACCAAACTACCCAAAACAGGGTCCACACAACTGTTGGCTTTTCATCTTCCAGGGTTAGGGTTTTGGATTTTATTTATGATAAAAAGGACTTTGGAGCCTCATTTTAAAATAATATTCTCGCGAATGCGAGTAGACGCCACATTTCTTCTCAGAGATAAGTTGCCACCATTCTAGCAATTCTTTCACTCTGTAACTTTACACTCTTTGTACATTTTCGCTCATTAATAGAAATTTTGTATTACTGTATCTCTGTGTTTATGGTTGCATCTATGATACATTTATGTTATATTATTGGATATCAGAGATATCTCAATATATTTATTTATTATATTTCCGCTCTCATTTCATGCCAAAAATAATTCAGATCACAATCATATGAAAGATCCATATCCTCTACATCACCCGAGTTTGAATTATCTACATTACCTTCATCTTGTTTTGAGGAAAATTTGGTACATGTCTTTCCGACCTCATCAGGATGAACACTTCCAAGTTTTTTTGTGAGCCATTTGGTGGACCTTTCTGAGATGGTTTAGGTTTCTTGGTTGATTGAGATGGTGTTGAGTTCTCATCAAGCCTCATCTTTTCAGTCCTGTTGATCACATAATCCAATTAAAATTTAGGTTCTGATGAAGTGGCAAGAACTTATTCATGTGGGGATGATGGTGCTTTGAAAGTAGATTCTAGAGATTGACCCAATATAGGTATCCCTCCTTCAAGATGTGGAATCTCATCATCAAATTCATGATATGTCTTTACATGAGTGAATCTATCAAGATGATCAAGCTCCCTCTCAACAATTTCATCTTTCTTGGTGGATTCAAGAAAGATCACATGTATGGAAATGATGAAATTCTTGATTGTCTCATCGTAAATACGATACCCCTTGGTGGTATTTGAGTACCCCAAGAAGATGCACTTTCGACTTGTTGAGGCCCATAAGCGCAATGTAATACTCCTGCTTGAAAATGGGTTGCAATGACTTACTATTTATATGCATATACTAAATAATAGCTATATATGTGGGACCTCCTTGTTTGAATCATGATGAATAGGAAACGTTGCTCTAATTTGCATTCATGACGACTTTACTAAGCATTTGTTGTTTGAGAAAACACAAAATCACATGCAATCAATGATTATAATGGCTGACAATTTAAAAGATGAAAGAAAGTGATAATCACTTGGCTCACAACTGCTATATACATCTCTATATTACGGTTGGTGAGAGTTACAAGGAGGTGTTTTGAATTAAATGATTTGGATATTTGTTATTATAAAAGGAAATAAATGGGAGTCACAAGGGGTCCCACCTATTTAGTTATTATTTAAGACCCTTATTTATATATTATTATTATTTATTTGTCTCAAACTAATTAGTTAAGTTAATTTGAATTAACTAAAGAAAGGTAGTTCAAATACCATAACTTATTGAGGAAGAATAAAATCTCAATCAAATGAAGAGAAAATGGGGGAGAGAATAGAAGGAGAACTACAACCATAAGGTTTGTTCTCTACTAGTGAGATACTTTCAAATTTAATTCATTTTGAGTTTAATAGAAAGATCAATCCTCTTGATGACATCATAGTCTTATTGAAGGCAACATGATTAAAAAACCGAATCACATTTTTCAGCAGCTTGTTTTAAAGGTGTTTGATTTATCTTTGATAGGCTGTGTATTTTTGTTTTTGCATGAATTGAGTTTCATGACTGATAAAGAATATCTTGCAGAGTCAAGTGACAAAATTTTGTAGCTGGCTGATCTTGATCTTTAGCTTCGGTTTTCTTCTTGATTTTTAGAGTCTTTTTGTATGGTTCCCATCAAAGGCTTCTAAATTTTATTTTGATCCCTACCCTCGCAGGGGTTTGTAGAGAGAACTCAGTTTTGTATCTCAGAATGAAATAAATGAAAATTTTGATTATTGTTTCAGTCTCACACATGTGTTTTAACGATTTGGTTCATTCTTTTTCTTTGATCTCCATATATAAATTTGTATAATTTTTCTACACGTTCATGTATTTTTGTTTAAATTTTACTTCTTTTGCATTTATATATACAACACATAAAAACTAGCCTTGGTCCTCTATAATCAATTCTTGTGGATTAAGCGATTGTTTTTTAGGCTATAAACCCTGGGTAACATTCCCAACTATCTTGTCCTAGCCCGACAAGATCTGAAAATGCTTGAGTAAGGTTTTCCATACCTTTTCCTCAACATTTATTTGGAGACCATACTGGGGAGATCTTCCATATCTCTTTGGTTGATTGTATTCACGAGTATCTTTAAATTTTTTTTGTTTTGTTTAAATAATTCTTGACTTATTTTTCATGACAGTACCTGCTACAAGACAACCCAATATTGGAAATGGTTTGAACGACCAAACTAGCATTGCTTTGACCTTATTCAACACTATTTTAGAAACTTCTAGTACTCGAGCTGAACTTGAATGCTCTTGGGAAGTAGTTGAAAGAGATATAATTATCTGTGAATGATGGGAATCCAGGCAAAGGCATCCTAGAAATCAGAAATAACCTCTATTTTCCTAAACCCTTGGTTTTTCTTTTCATGTCCTCAAATCCTCGCATCTCTCTCTCGAAGAGGATTGTCCCGTGAAGCTACTCATATTTTTGAAATAGGAAGAAGGAAAATCATTCTTTCAACCTAAGAAATCACTCTAAGGAGAAATTTATTTGATTTTGTTAGTTCACCTTCATCACCTATACCTATTATCCTCAACATGACATATGCAGGTAGTGGTAGTGGAACCAGAGGTGCCTTCTCCTCCCAACCTTCTGCTTCGTCAGTAATTGGTAGTATATACATCCATCAGATCCCTGTCCAATCCACTACCAATCCTACTAAAGTGATAAAGAAATATGGGATTTTCCAGTTCGAAGAAGATGTTATGACCACTCCATGGAACGTGTCTTCTCCCTTGAATCTGGCACTCGCTACTCACCTATTACCGAAGTTTAAGGAACACCTTGCTAAGTTCTTAGGGAATAATATTGTTTCTACAAATGAACACTTAGTATCATTTTTCGATGTTTTTCATAACATCGGGGCCAATGATAACAATACTTGAATGTGCTTATTTGTTAATTCCCTTGAAGGGAAAGCTGTAGCATAATTTTTTGACATCCCTCCTAAAATTATTTCCACATGGGAATAATTGGTTTATTGGTTCAAGTCCACTTATGGACACTCCAAAATTCTGGTAGAGCAGTTAAGGGAATACAACAATATTTCCTATAAGGATGTTGAAACCATTCAGTCCTTTAACTTGCGCTTCACCAAACTATACAATCAAATTCCTGAACTAATTCGCCCCCAAAACCAAGCCGCTTTCATTCATTATTATAATGCGCTACCTTCCCCTTATCTTCATAGGCTCAAAGAAAATACTATAGACAATCTTGGTTCTGCTCTTCATACTTGTCTTGAATATGAAGATCAACTTGAAAGAACGGGTCTCCCTAAAGGGGACTCGGCCATGAAAACATATATTTTTTCCCTCCTACAACTCGTGCAAGATATGAACAATAGGATGATAGCCTACGAACGAAAGGGAGGTGTTTCTTTGCCCTCCCCCATCACATCTTATTCTTCCTCAGTGCCTTTTAGGAATACTAATGAAAATACTTTTTAGCCAAAATCCATTATGTCTTGTAGTTGGTGTAACTTCTATGAAGAAAATGATAAAGAAAGTACTTGCGAAGTTAAGAAAAATTCCAGAGATAAGATCTTTGGAAAAAGGCTCGATACCACAATCGCGGCTCTAGATTGGGTTGAACTAGAGGATGTTATGATAATCAATACCAGGAACAAATCTACATCGCTAAGGGAAAATATGACCCTCCTCGTACTTCTTCCACACTAAGCACATCTTCTCAGAGAATTGATACACAAACTGTCAAAGCTCTGAAAAATCAAGGAATGCCTTCCCCTCTTCCCTCTTCTAAATACAATATACTTAACCAATTGGCTAATATCAATGTTGATGCTACTCTTTTGGACATGGTTTTCATCCCTAAACAACAAAAGCATCTCAAGAATTTTATGGAAGGTAAAGTTTCTACTATAGCCAATCTTTTTGAAGAGTCGAAAGAAGAGGATTCAACTGTAAATAAAATAGGTGTAAATAATTTTAGGAAACCTGTAAAAAATCCCCCTTTTTATATTTCTGTAAATATTATGGATAAAATATCTCATTGTTGCCTAATTGATGGCAGGTCTGGTCCAAGTGTAATGTCAAAAATTATCATGGAAGATCTTGGCTTATCATGCTCTAATGAAAATTCTAGAAGTTTTCTCTCTTATAACAGTTTGCAACAATCAACTGTAGGTGAAATCAAATATGTAACCTTAGTTCTATGCACACATCCTGAAATAAGAACAACCCTCAGTATCTAGGTAATTGATATGCCAGTAAGAAATTATTCAATTATTTTAGGAAGAGACTGGAAAGCCTTAATGGGTGAATATATTTCGATTGACAGAACATATATGTCTATATCGAGGAACAAAAAGAACATTATAGTCCTAAGGGAAGGAATAATTGCACCATACATAGAGAGTGTTCCCAAACCTAACGTAAATTATCTTGAAGAAGATTTCGGGGTATACTCTATATTTGTTGATGAGGGTGACACTATCCTTGAACCAATTGATTTTGAGGATGACATGTGGCACATGCATTTCGATGGCTCATGCTCAAACAAAGGTAATGGAGTTGGCATTATTATATATTCTCTTATAGGTTAAATCCACAATTTCTCTTATAGGTTAGAATTTGCTTGCACGAACAACCTCCCCGAGTTTGAGGCCCTATTGTTAGGCATCGAAAATGCATATAACCTTGGTTGTGGCCACCTGCAAGTATTGCTAATATTGGGGCCAATGATAACAATACTTGGATCCTCACCAGAGAAGAAGTCGTTGCCTTGAATCTTCCAGGTATATCATTTTGGGAGACTTCTTGTTTAGAAGGTTTGTTGATGGTTTATTACTTTGATGTGTGAATGATGAAGAAGCACATAAATTGTTACAGGAAGTTCATGGATCATCAGTTTCTGTAATTTACGTTGGTGGCCATTTTTCCGCTAAAGCTATTGCCTTTAAAATTATAAGAAATGGTTACTATTGTCCTTCGATATTTCGAGATTCCTACAAATTCGCAAGATCTTGTGATAAATGCCAACAATTTGCTGGGAAATAACGTCTTTCTACCATGCCTCTACAACCTGTCCTCTTGGATTTTCCTTTTTCTAAATGGGGCCCATAATTTATTGTTCCTATCAATCCTCCATCTTCTGCAAGGCATAATTTTATTTTGATAGCCACAAACTACTTTACTAAGTGGACTGAGGTTGTCCCTCTTAATCATGCACAGGATGAGGAGGTAATTTCTTTCCTAGAAACTAATATCTTTTCCATATTTGGTATTCCACTAGATATCATTATGGATAATGGCCCAACCTTCATTTCTGCAAAGTTAACTTAATTTCTGGTTAAGTTAGGGGTCAAACATTTCACTTCATCATCCTATTACCCCCAAGGAAATGGGAAAGCTGAGTCCACTAACAAAAACCTAGTTAGGATCATCAAGAAGACCATAGAGGATAAACCTCGCCAGTGGAACACACTTCTCACTTACGCTCTCTAGGCAGATCACACTACCACAAAGGAAAGCACATGTTGTACTCCCTTCCAGATCACATATGGTCAATAGGATATTTTTCCTACTGAGCCAGAGCTTTCCTCTTTATAACTGATGTTACAGATTGAAGAATTAAATTCTTCCAATGTTCCCCAAAGGATAAATGCATTGTTAGCCTGGGAAGAACAAAGGAATTTTTCCTTAGAGAACATAAAGAGAAGGCAACAAATTGTGAAAAATTATTTTAATGGATGAGAAAAATATGTTGAATTCAAGATCGATGAAAAATTCCTACTATGGGACTCAACTCATGCTGAGAGAGGAAGACACTCAAAGTTCCAGAAACTATGGCTAGGTCCCTTTAAAATCTCTTTTGTCCTAGGTGCAAACTCATACATTCTAAAGGATTTAGAAGAGTGATTGTTCTCTTACAACACCAATGGTTCCCACTTGAAAAATTATTTGGAACCAGTATGATAATTAACTCTTATTTGAAATTACCTCTGTATATAGTCTTTTGTTTCATTGTTTCCTCTTATTCTTACTTTGTTTTATTGAGTTTTTAATTTTATTTTTTTTTAATTTATCATAAATAAGGTCTGGATCAGTTTTGCCATAATAATGTCATTTTGTAAGTATTGTTGATCACTAATAAATAATGTATACACAATTTTAATGATGTCCCCCTTTCATACATCGTTGAAATCACTTTTTTATTTCAACTATGTTGTAGGATAGTTGTTTTTGCCTTCTTCCCTATTTCTACTTTCCCTTTCTTCCTTTCATCTTGAGATTCAAAGAGAATACCTGAAAGTTTCTCTTTAAAATCTTTAAGAAGTATTATATGTTACATATTGTTCGAATGTTATGCATATAGGACCAAACCCCCTCATACGTACCACTTTCCATAAGTTATTCCAAAAATCTCGCCTCATTATTTCCCTTGAACCATCTTTTCCCCCAATTGCATAACTATTATTTTTCCATTAGCTTTTCTATCATCTATTGGTCTGTGAAACCAGACATACTGAGTTTTGAATATATTAGAAACATATTTCCCTATGGAGTCGCCAGTATGTTGACACTTAGAAGTGCAACGTAGTACTCCTTCCCGCAAATGGGTTTCAATGCCTTCCTATTTATATACATATACTAAAAAATAACTAGATAGGTGGGACCTCCTTGTTTGAATCATGATGAGGAGGAAACGTTGCTATAATTTTCATTCATGACGACTTTACTAAGCATTCGTTGTTTGAGAAAACACAAAAATTCAACAAGTTTTCACATGCAATCAATGATTATAATGGACGAAAATTTAAAAGATGAAAGAAAGTGATAAGCACTTCACTCACAATTGCTATATTACGATTGGTTTGCATATGGAAAAGGTTCAAGCTTCAAATCACACACACATTATTCATGGTTATGATGGTGGACAATAGTTATGTTATTATTTGAGGGAAATTCAATCCTTACAATTTGGGATCTGTTAGACATATGGTATTATGATCATATTATATGATATGTTTAATATAGGTGATGAGGTGATCCCATTTTTCTAGCAATTGATATGAAATATGGTGTTAAGGTTGCATACAACAAGGTGGTAAATCGTTGTTTTTTGGGCAAATTGTGGCCTATTATATGGTTTGTTATGCTAATGTTTTGGGGCCAGTGTATGGCGCACTCATACTTGCGTTGGTGGTAATTTATGTTGGAAACAATGTGCAATTACTGCACATCACTCCAACCATACCCTCGAGGCTTCCACTTTCCTTGGTTCACATTGTGTTTGGCTTGGGATATGGTTACTCTCTGTTGCTCGGCTTTTGGAGAAAATAAAATTTGTTGGTTTTCCTTTGTGTTTTCTACAACAGGTATGCATTTCTTGTCTTCCATTCATTATGCACTCTGTTCCAAGGTTGAATAGATGGTTGGATCTTAGATTTTTCTTATTGGGTGCTTGATTTCTAAAGTTACAGTGGTGAATATGTATGCTTTTTCTATGCGAGTTGGTTGGCATGTTGAAAATGGTTTATGGTTCCTTTTCATTTAATTTGTGGGTTATGGTTGCGAAAATGATATTTTTGTTCCTTGTCATAGTTGAGCACTCTGATTTCAGGGTTTGTTGATGATAGATTGGTTATGATACTCGGTTTTTGGGACTGGTTATGGTAACTATGGTATGTTATGACTCTTGTTTCTCTCCTTCTACAATTTTGAAATGGGTTTACCTCCATTAATAGAAATGGTGTTTTGGTTGTGATGGGTTATGTTTCTTCACATGTCACACAATCATAGGTGCCTTTTAATCCTCTGTTATATCTTTCCCGTAGAACCCATGTTTCCCCCAACTTGTAATTAATCATTAATTAGGATTACCATGATGTGACATGGGAACATTGTAAATGTATCATTTTTTAATTGCTAATAACTGACTGTGGGGGTGAAGCCTTGAAAGTACTAGCCATGATATCACTAGAGGAAAGAATGTGAGAATGATAAGAGAACAATTAATAATAAAAGGATCGGTGGTTAAACCCTCAACCACCCCCATGAATAGAAGCATGGTCTAGTTGCAGAAGGTCAACCCGAAGTACCACAGGGTCCAACAGACCTAGACTGACCCAGGTTTCCTTCTTATAGGAGGGAACAAGATAGGAGGGATGTGCGTGCAAGGCACACAAGAGGATATGAAGAGAAGAGTGGAGATTGTGAGGAACATTTGAGCAGTAGAGAATGAGTTGAAGGTCATGAGCTCGATGCAGAGAAAGCATCTGAAAAACCTCATCGAGGCCATGACAGAGAGGGAGATCTCTGTGAGTATGAAGAAAACGAGACATGAGCAAAAGGCCACGAGCTTGATGTTGAGGAAGAATATGATAAACCTCATAGAAGATGCGAAAGAGAAAGGATAGATGAGAATTGGCATAAATTCCCTAGTGATATCATGGCTTTTCACGAGGGTGCCTAGAAGGGATGATTTTAGGGACTAAATTTCGCTCATGGGATAATTTTCCATGGTTTTTCCAAAAACAAGATTCACTATTTTAAAAATGATTCGCCCAAATTCTATAGGATAAAATTATTTTACCTTAAAAACCACCAAATTTTTTTATAAACTATATAAAATACTTAGAAATTTGAATATATTTACAAAAATATTGCCAAACATTTATAGTTGACATATGAAGGATTAGTAAGATTCGCCAAGGTTTCTACATTTTAAAATAAATTTCCATCCTTAAAATCATCCCTGGTGGCTAGAGTGCTAAGAATGGATGCCTCTGATCCTATGGTTGGGTGGAAGGACGAACACCCACATTCACTTAGTTGGCTACAACCTGTAATAAATAAGTATTCTCATATCTTGTGTATTTAAGTGGTAAATGTGAATTAAAGTTGGATATCTTATGAATTTTGTAGGGATGTGCATGTTTTCTCAATGGTTATACCGTATCCCTCTAATTCTGCCTAAATGTATATTTAAGAAAATAAGGAATTCTCTGATTTGTACACATAAATGCCTGAGCCCCGTAGTGGCTCAAGTTAAAATAAATGAACTGTGAATTTGTTGACCTTGGGGCATAGTCTCACGTGTGCTTGCTGACACTCCTAGTCGTTATGAAGGAAGGAGTCGGTTAAGCTCAGGAGAGGTAGTGCATGTATGTAAAGAGTCTCTGCGAGGTGGGAAGAGATCAAGAACCAGTTAGACAGAGTTGATAAATGAGCGCAAGGGGTGCGCGGAGGATTTCTCTAAGTGTTAAGTTCAGGAGAATTAGCACAAAATACCTAAGTACTTAAGGAGCTGACAAAGCTCAGGTAGGATAGCGAGATTTAAGTCCCAAAAGGAGAGATCCTTTCTTTTGGAATATGAATGGATGAGATTAGTTTGGGAGAAGCCGAATTTCTTCATGATCGTCGGATCTGGAAAATAATTTGGGTGTTAACCCTTAGAGCCCTTTGGAGTTCACAGGTCCGGTGAATTGAGCATATTCGACGTAAGGGAGGATAATTCCCCTGAAGTCCCGAAGTCCCRAAGTTAATCTGGGTCGTATATCTGAGGATGACCAGSAACTATMTTGTCTGTTGGATGTACGATACACTCAGCCCGACGTTGACCACTTTGGGAGGATGGAGGATTGGTAACACCAAAACCCCCAAAGTCCTGAAGTTAATCTGGGCTGTAGATATGAGGATGCCTAGGGACTATCCTGGTCATCATATTTATGATATAGTTAGCCTGATGTTGACCACTTCGGGAGGACAGAGGTTTGGTAACACCAAAACCCCCGAAGTCCTGAAGTCCCCAAGTTAATGTGGACCGTGGATCTAAGGATCCTTCGAGATCCCTCACGACCGTTTGATCAAGGGGATGTGTGTATTACGTCGAGTTCATGTGTGGGCCCATGTGTCAAGTGATGACGTTGCTAGGTGTCCCTCTCGAAGTGGCACACATTGGGACCCAAGGGACTCTTGAATAGAAGTTACGAGCCATAGATCTCTGGGGTCATGTAGATACTCTTGGACCATCAGATTGAGGTTGTGGTCAGCTTGGCACTAACTGACTCTGGGAGAAAAGAGGAGTTTGCATCGCAAAACTCCCGAAGAGCCGAGAGCCGAAGAATATCTGAGTCGTCCAAACCAAAGGGACAATTGCATCAGATCCTACACTCCGAAGAGAAGTCACTCCAGGAGAATAGAAGTGTGAAGGCATGAGGATTTTCGAAGGTCGGAGTCCCGAAGTCATCCCACTCATCCATTGGAAGGGGCATGTGGCAAAAGATCTGCCATTTCAGAGGAATGTTACTCCGGAAGAAAAGGGAGTGTGATGAATAAGAACTCCCGAAGGCCGGAGAGTTGGAGTTCATCTGAACCGTCCATTGGAATAAAACATGTGGTGCTCAATTTGTAACTCGGGGTATTGAGCACTTCAGAGGAAGGAGAGAAGCGTTGACTGCAAGTCGCCCGAAGAGGGGAAAAGCACAGATATCGACTGTTGATCAGGGAAAACACATGGCATTCGATCCGTAACTCCGGGTACAAAGTACTTCAAAGGAAAAAGGCTTTGGAGTGTTTGAAACTCCCGAACTCCGAAGTCCCGAAGTAGATCATAATCATCGATCATGAGGGACGCGTGGCGCTTGATTTGTAACTCCGGGGAGAAAATCCTTTGGAGCGTTAGACACTCCCGAACACCGAAGTCCCGAAGTCAATCAGGGCCATCAAAATATCAGAGGACACGCGACGTCAGATTGTGAAATTCATAGATTTGTCACTCTAAAGGATTCACGTGGTGGTTGTCTTGGCGCTTGTTGTCTTTGAATATGATCATAGCCCGTGGTCATATGCATGTATAGATGGATGGAAGAACCCGAAGAACTTGGGAGAGGCTACCTGCCAGCTCTGAGCTCGGTTAAGAGCATGGAGACTGTGGCTGGAAATATTTAGAAGAGAAGAATGGGATAGAAACCCCGAATGGGGGTTTTGATTCTCCTAAGAAGAGCGGAATTTTGATTCCCCTACCATGGGTATGTTACAAATTGGTATCAGAGAATGACAACAACACTTGGCCTACTTTGGGTCATGCACGAGTCGTATGAAAATATTTTTGGAGGAATTTAAGGGGTAACACCCTATCTTACCGCATTCCTAAGAGGCTTAGAAAACCTCTACTAAAGAGAGGAATGAGTCTGGTGACCATTCCCTGAAAAGGAAGAGAATGAACATCTCCTGGGTTTCAAAGTGAACTAAGAAACAAATTTTTCTTCTGGATACAGGAATTGTTGGACATGGTTTTTCTAATCAAGCTGATAAATGGAGTTGTAGAAATACAGAGTGATTGAGTGAAAATCACAACAACCTCCCTTGCTTGGTGGATAGGAAAATAATATGCCAGATTTCTTGTGCGAGGAGGAGAGTGGCCTCTGTCCCTGACTGGGTTGAACAGAAGGAATAATTCTAGGTGTAATGGTCAAGACCGATCTTGACCTAAAGATACTCTGAATTTATGAACTAGGATACTCAGTAAGTAACATAATTTGAAATTGCATTTGGGCTATAAGGGAATAGCCCAAATGGTATTAGACATTAAATTTTTAAAATTAAGATAAAATGGTTGACTAAATGTTGATCCTGAATGTGGTAAAGGAAGTGTTGGGGAACTTCTAGAAGCCAATGGGTCAGATTTACATCCAATGGTGGATGGTAGCCATATAGGTATAGTTGGAAGTTAAATTGGCCGATTTTGTTACCTTGGGCATGGTTATAATTTCCCAGATTGTATTTATAAGTTGGGTAATGTTCCAGGGAGGTTGAGGCAAAAGTGTTTTCTTGCTAGTTGTTATCATACAAAAAGGGAAGCTAGTTATGACTATGTTTGATTCAACTTCCATGTGGATGTCATGTGAATGACTGTAAGCTCTCAACTGAGAGGGAAACTCAGTGTTGAGTATCCCTATGAGGCTTGTCATAAGGATGGAAGAAATATCCTTGGAGGAGGATATAGAAGTATAAGATGCCCATGTGCATGCATGACATGGAAAGGGTGCAAGCAATGATCTTGCATGATGAATGTTTGGTTAGGTTTGTGGGTGTTTATGCTTGAGTACATGTATTTAATGTATTGTGAAGCTTCTTGATATGAAGCTTGATAGTAATACCAATTAGGTATGAATGATATTAAATATGAAAGTGATGCACATGTATGATGTAAGGATATATTTATACTAAAGGCACAATATGGTTGCCTTGATGAGTGATATGTAAGGCAAGAATTGCACTTGCCAAGATTAAGTGAATACCATAGATGCATGGTTGACTCCATTTTTTAAAGAGTCATGAAATTTATGTTTTGAATGATAGCTTAAGGGGAATGTGCTCCATTCCCTCAGAAAAGACGAGTATAAATAAATGAAAGAGTAAATGAGCAAGGATGGTATGTGTCAGGATAAGAGGCAAATGATTATGCCTTCAGGATCACATAAGAATGAGTTTGAACAGTCATGAGTTGACTAATTTTAGAATAGAGATGTATGTGGGTTGTGAAATATACCCATGGAAGCTACACATAAAATTTTGATTATGCATATGGTTAAGTACATCATGGATGTAAGTTAACAAAACCAGAATATGTATGGATACATAATTTGGGTGCATGAAAAAGATGCACGTTTATATTCCTTATGGAATATTTGGTAAACAACTAAAACTAACTCAAGGCTGAGGCCATCATAGATAGTGATGGATGTGCAATAAGGAAGTTGCATGTTGAGGGAGTTCCCTGTGGAATACTTGTGTAAAAACTTTGTCAGGATGTCAGAGTCACAACCTTAATAATTGCTG
>SNQJ01S0005070.1:159917-176639 GCA_010110895.2 Picea sitchensis
TGTCCTTCAAATAAAGGAATATCAAAATTAAATTGTACCTTGAAAGGTGAGGTGCCTCCAAAGTGGCCACTTGATGAAGATGTGCATGATTCTATCGGCAGGCATTGAAGGATGTGGGAAAAATTCTCCATCATTTTGTCCCTCTATCGCGTGAGAGCTTGCTTAAGCAACAGACTGATAGGATTGTCTGCTCCGTCATTTTTCTTTTCTTCCGCCATTGAGGGTTTCTTGGGTGTGCGAGAGTGATCATCTTCAAGAGAGATAAGCTCGAGACCCAACTTGCTATACTCAGACCTCGTCGGGGACATGCACTGAAAAAACGATCAAGAGCAACTTGCTCTGATGCCACTGATCCGGATTATTTTCGGCACAAAATGAGAGCGGAGATATAATAAAGAAATGAGAAGAGATATCACATATATTCAATAATATAGCATAAATGTATCAGAGATGAAACCATAAACACATATATACAGTAATACAGGATTTCTATTAATGAAAGAATTGTACAGAGACTGTAAAAATACAGAGTGAAAGACTCGCTAGAATGGTGGTAGCTTATCTCTGAGAAGAGATGTGACGGCTACTCGCATTCACAAGAAGATGAGTACAATGAGGCTCTGAAGGAATTTTTACAATAAACAGGAATGCCAAAAACCCTAGACATACAAAAACCTAACCCTAGGAGATGAAGTGCCAAAAGTCATGTGGGCCCCGCTTGGGTAAGTTAGTACATCAACTTCCGGGGTCATAACTTTTCCATACGATCTCCATTTTAGGCGTATGATAGCTCGTTGGAAAGGTATCATCGATGAGATTCATTTTGGGGGATCAATTATTTCTTCAACTATTATTGAGAACCTCCGAAAGTTAAAACCTACTAAAAATAGTAAATTGCCAAAATTGCCAGAAAATTGTTTTGAGCCAGTCGGAAAAGGTGGGTGGCCATCGATATACACCTGGATCAACGGATCTACACCATCGATTTGTAGACAAGGGGTTTAGTCAGGATCATAGCACCTAGACATGGGAACCGAAAGGATAGCACCTGAAAAGAATAGAGCTGAGGTCACAACTCTCGATCTCATGGAGAGAAAACGGAGTTCCTTCGGGCCAGTCAAGGAAGATAGAGTTTAACACTCTGCATTAGACTATGGTCGCGAGGAATGGTTCTATGGGAATAAATGTGCTTATAGCTAGCACATTGCATGGAATTGCTTCGAGGAAGTGCATGTTTGCATGAAAGGAAGACAATGAACCTTCCATTGAGGAAGGAGGACCTTCCAAAATTTTTTACTTACATTGTATGGATGTCAAAGGAAAGTAAATTTGGTTGACCATGAGTGTGGGCACCTTGGTTACTAATGAAGGAAGAATTCTTGGGCGCATTCAAGAGAAACATTTAGTTTCATGTGTGCTGATTTGGAATTGTGATTATCCTGTAGTAGGAAGCATAGTCCTATTGTAAGAGTGAACGAGGAGGAATAAGCCATATGGTGAAGAGGTTGGTTAAAATCCAACACACCATAGCAGGGTGCTTGTCACCAAGTGTGGCATCTTGAAGATCAATGTGAGGGTGCATTAGGTATGAATGTGGCCATGAACATTGGCACATTGATTAAAGTCATTTAATATTTGAATTGCACTTGGAAAATTTAGTATGTTGATAGGATGCTTACATAATAATAATATTTCCTTTTTTCTTTATATACCCTGAATAGATGAAAATGACTTGGACTGTTAGTATGCATCATATGAAAATATAGTGTGCATGAAAACTAACAATTTGTTTGGATGAGGAAAGCTGACTTGCAGGAAGAAAGAGTCTTGGGTATGGAAATGTTGTAAACCCATAAGGAAGACTGATTGACTACTAAGCTAAATTGTTATGGGGAGGAAAGTCCCATGCTTGTGAATATGGTTCTGTGCAGAACAGATCTGAAAATAAATGAAGAAATTGGAAAATTTGTGGGTGATAGATTTGCAATAAAATTCTGAAATTTAGAATTGTGATGATGTCTCATGAATTCTATATGCCTGTGATACAGGTGAGAAGAAAATATTTGTCCAGAAATGACTGATGAAGGATATCCAGCTGAAAATCATGAAGGAGGCCATTGTTGAGCCATGAGAACCCTGTGGTAAGCCATGATCGCCTGGAATATGTTGTGTTGAGGTAACAAAAGTTGGAGGGACACCTCGAATATAAAGCTTGATAAAGTCTCTGGGATTATTCATATGTGAGAAAACCTTGGCAAGGAAAGATGGATCACCTGAGGAACTGTATAACAGAGAATGGGATGCCTAATCCTGTCCTGGAGGGTGAGTTATCGCAAGGAAGAGGAGACTCTGATAGTTCTTGTAAACTATTGATTGGGATCATGCACACAACAAGTATGTCAAGGAAAAACAATGAGCTTGGATAAAAAGACAGCCATGTGGATACAAATCCACAAACTGCGTAGATAATTATTGTGCTAGATAATGAAATTTTACTATAAATGTTATGCAATAGTAAAATGTTTTCGCATGAGACTATGATTAATGTGCATGTTATCCAAGAATTATTGAAGGCAGGTGATAAAGATTAAGAGTCTGAAAAAAGGACCTGACAAAGGAAGAAGGTAAAGACTTCTCAAGTGGATGAATGAGAAAGGAATGACATGCGTTACTGAGAAAGAACACTAAGGATGATGTTCCTTTTAAAGGGGGGGGGGATTGTAACACCCCTGTTTCCCCCAACTTGTAATTAATCATTAATTAGGATTACCATTTTCTGGCATGGGAACATAGTAAATGTATCATTGTTTAATTACCAATAACTGAATGTGGGGGTGAAGCCTTGAAAGTACTAGCCATGATATCACTAGAGAAAAGGATGTGAGAACGATAAGAGAACAATTAATAAGAAAAGGACTGGTGGTTGAACCCTCAACCACCCCCATGAATAGAAGCATGGTATAGTTGTGGAAGGTCAAATCGAAGTACCACAGGTTCCAGCAGACCCAGATTGACCTGGGTTTCCTTCTGACAAGAGGAAACATGATAGGAGGGATGTGCGTGCAAGTCACGCACGAGGATATGAAGAGAAGAGTGGAGAATGCGAGGAACATTTGAGCAACAGAGAACGAGTTGAAGGCCACGAGATCGATGCAGAGAAATCATATGAAAAACCTCATTGAGGTTGTGACAGAGAGGGATATCTCTAAAACCTGAGAAGAAGGTCGCGAGCTTGATGTTGAGGAAGCATCTAATAAACCTCGCAGAATATGAGAAAGAGAAAGGATCGATGATAATTGGCATAAATTCCCTGGTGATATCATATTTTGGCACAGGGGTTTCTAGAGTGCTAAGAATGAATGCTTTCGAGCCTATGGTAGAGTGGAAGGACAAACACCCACAATCAGTTAGTTGGCTACAACCTGTAATAGATAAGTATTCTCATATCCTGTGTATTTAAGCGGTAACTATGAATTAAGGTTGGATATCCTATGAATGTTGTAGGGATGTGCATGTTTTCTCAATGGTTATATCGTATCCCTCTAATTTTTCCTAAATGTATATTTAAGAAAATAAGAAATTCTTTGACTTGTACACGTAAATGCCTAAGCCTCGTGGTGGCTCAAGTTAAAATAAATGAAATATGAATTTGTTGACCTTGGGACATAGCATCATGTGTGCATGTCGATACTCCTAGTCATTCTAAAGGAAGGAGTCAATTAAGCTCAGGAGAGGTAGTGCATGTATGTACAGAGTCTCTGTGAGACAGGCATAGATTGAGAACCCCCATTAATTCTAGAGTTGATAAATGAGTGCAAGGGGTGCACAGAGGATTTGTCTAAGTGTTAATTTAAGGAGAATTAGCGGAAAATACCTAAGTACTTAAGGAGCTGACAAAGCTCAGGTAGGATAGCGAGATTTAAGTCTTGAAAGGAGAGATCATTTTGTTTGGAAGACGAATGGATGAGATTAGTTCAGGAGAAGTTGAAGTTCTTCAGGATCATCGAATCTGGAGAAAGAACGTGGGTGTTAACCCTTAGAACCATTCGGATTTTGTGGGTTCGATGAATCGACCATATTTGTTGTACGGGAGGAGAATTCCCCCAAAGTCCCAAAGTCCCGAAGTTAATCTGGGTCGTAGATCTAAGGATTCTCAGGAACTATCCCATCTGTTGGATGTACGATACAGTTAGCCCGATGTTGACCACATCGATAGGATGGAGGATTGGTAACACCAAAACCCTAGAAGTCCCAAAGTTAATCTAGGCTGTAGATATAAGGATGCTCGGGGACTATCCCGATCGTCAGATTTACGATATAGTCAACCCGTCGTTGACCACTTCGGGAGGACAGAGGTTTAGAAACACCAAAACCCCTGAAGTCCCGAAGTTAATGTGGACTGTGGATATAAGGATCCTTCGGTATCCCTCGTGACCGTTTGATCGAGGGGACGTGTGTATTATGTCGATTTCATGTCGGGGCCCATGTGTCGAGTGACGACGTTTCCAAGTGTCCCTCTTGGAGTGGCACACACTGGGACCCAAGGGACCCTTGAATGAAAGTTACGAGCCATAGATATTTGGGGTCACTTATATACTCTTGGACGGTCAGATTGAGGTTGTGGTCATCTCGAAGTTGACCAAATCCGGGAGAAAAGAGGAGTTTGCATCACAAAACTCCCGAGGAGTCGAGAGCCGAAGCAAATCTGAGTCATCCAAACCAAAGGGATAGGTGTCGTCAGATCCTGCACTCTAGAGAGAAGTCACTTTGGGAGAATCGAAGTTTGAAGGCACGAGTATTTTCTAAGGCCAGAGTCTCGAAGTCATCCTAGTCATCCATTGGAAGGGGCATGTGGTAGAATATCTTCCATTTTGAAGGAATGTTACCCTGGAAGAAAAGGGAGTGTGTTGAACAAGAACTCTCGAAGGTCGCAGAGTCAGAGTTCATCTGAACTATCCATGGGAATAAAACATGTGGCACTCAATTTGTAACTCTGGGTACTGAGCACTTCAAAGGAAAGAGAGAAGCCTTGACCGCAAGTCGCCCAAAGTGGGGAAAAGGATAGATATCGACCGTTTATTGGGGAAAACACATGGCGTTTGATCTATAACTCCGGGTATGGAGTACTTCAGGGGAAAAAATATTTGGAGTGTTTGAAACTCCCGAATGTTGAAGACCCAAAGTAGATCACAGTCTTGATCATGAGGGACGTGTGGTGCTCGATCTGTAACTACGGGTATGGATCCCTTCGAAGGAAAAAGGGTTTGGAGTGTTTGAAACTCTCGAATGTTGAAGTCCCAAAGTAGATCATAATCGTCGATCATGAGGGACGCATGGCTCTCTATTTGTAACTTTGGGTATGGAGTACTTCGGGGAAAAAATCCTTTGGAGCATTCGAAACTCCCGAACGCTGAAGTCCTGAAGTCAATCAGGGCCGTCAAAATATCCGAGGACACACAACGTCAGATTGTGAACTTCAGATATTTTCCACTCCGTAGGATTCACACAGTGGTTTTATTGACACCTGTTGTCTTGGCGTCTGGTCATAGATTGTGGTCATATGTGCATTTATATGGATGGAAGAACCCAAAGAACTTGGGAGAGGCTACCTTCCAACTCTGAGCTCGGTTCGGATCATGGAGACCATGGCTAGAAATCTATGGAAGAGTAGAATGGAATAGAAACCTCGAATGGGGGTTTTGATTCTCCTAAGAAAAGAAAAATTTTGACGCCCCCACCATGGGTGTGTTACATTTCCTCATCTAAATTTTTATGCTCGGCATGTGGGTATTGTTTGCAATCCTCTGTGATATGAGGGAACTGTTGTTATAAATGAAATGGAGAAACAAGGTTTTGGTTTCTCCCCAGGTACCGACCATGACATATTCTAAAGTTTTGTGACAGTTGGTTAGGTGAATGCAAAGCTTGGTTCTTGTTATATGATTGGTTATTGGATGGTGGCATTGTCGAAATTCCTCCCACAGTCTTGAATGTATATGAGGGAAATTGTTTGGTGACACTTTAGATTCGACTGTGTCATAGTTGTAATGATGATGTTAGATTTTTGGTTGTATAAACTCCATTAACTAATACTCTCTCCCTTCGGTCGTACCCGACCCTCTTTGGCTCGGGGGTTGTAAACACATGTTGGGGATTTAATTTGAGTTTGGTTTTGATTGAATAGTGGGTAAACTTGTTACTTGCATCATTATTTGTGTGTTATTGATGAGGGTTTTTGTTGATTTTTATTGGTTGATGAGGGTTTTGTTGATTTTTATTGGTGGATCACTGGTGAATAAAGCCACTAGACCTTCGAACCCAGTCTGTCATATGATAAGCATTGCGGGGTTGAAATTAACCTTATGTCAAATTGTGGTTGGCATAGATTGCACTCCATTGTGCCCTTAGTTGGTCTGATTTTTGTTACTGGGATCATTATATTGTTAAGTAAAGTATGAAATTAAAATACAACAATTAAAAGGAAACAATTTTTGCAGTGAATGAAGTTGGTTGTAGTCGTTTTATTCCAATGTTATGATGTTAAACGTGCAAATTTGAAGATGACATGTATGGTTGTATAATTCCTACAGAAATGGGTTTATGTTAAATATTTTAAATTAAACATAAGAGGCATTTGAAGATTTTCAAGCTCTCCTTATTATATAACTGTTGAGTTATGTTATTTTATGTGGAAGTTAAATGGTTTGTATTGGTTCTTCTCAGCCCTACCTGTTGGTTAGATTTATTGCGCTTTGAATGTTAGATAGTTCTTTTCACCTTCTCTCAAGTAATCGATATATGTGTAAAGGAAAAGGAAATTTGGAAATTGTGGGGTGATAGTTATAAGGCTTTATATATATATGGAACAACTGGATCTTGAGTTTGAATGTTGAACAAGGATTTTTTTGGAATAATAACAGTGATGATTTGAAGGTGATAAATGTTAATTCATCAATGGAACAGTAACCATCTCATTCTCGACCATTATATCACTTTTCTCTTATTACAAGCCCCTCACTTTCCCAGATACATTTAAATTTTCCATGTTTTGTTGTTGTGAATTCCATTAGAGTGAAAGGGGTATTAAAAGGAAGAAGTTGGGGATTGATTGGTGTTTGGATGTTAGTGTGATTTTTTTCTGAAATTGCTTGAACAATACTTGTGGTGTTCCCGACCATTATACCATTTTACGCTCATTACTGTTCCCCCATTTTCCCAATAGCCTTGTTCACTCCCTGTTCGGAAAACAATTGATTGGTGATTTTATGGATGGATTGCATGTGCTTCTGTGGTAAATGATAAGAGACAAAATTTAATTCTATTTAGGTAGAGTTAATGCATGGATTGTTAAGAAATTTTCATGACATGTTTTGGAATATTGCTTAAGGATGAGATTTTTTAGCAGAGGCAATAATGGTAGAGGTAACAAAGGCAGGGAAAATTGGTAGAGGGGTCACATAAGACCTAGGTTCTCTATACATTTTGATATTGACCCCCGAGAATTGAACCATATTTTCCAAGTTGGGTTCTTGAAACTAGTAGGTGAAGGGATCCTCCAACCCCTACCCGAAAGACAGTCATTCCAAGCACATCAGAATATTTTAGGCATCCCAGTCCCTCATGTATGTATGCGACCAAAATTTCCCACCAACGATGGTTGGAAAGATATTTTCCACCATCCTGTTGTTAACCACCATGGTTGTCCCACTGCATCATTTCCATTACCCCCTCCACCACCAAAAAACCAAGTTTCCCAAGTTGAGCCTGTTGTTTCACCTGTGCAATCATCACATGCTACTAAAAGATTAAAAACAGATGTCCTTGAGCATGTTTAGGATAAGGGAAAAGGAATAACCAATCACTCCAACTCATCCAAAGATTCTTCCAAGTCAGTTTCCTCTCGCCTTCATCTTAAGGATGATTGTTCTCATTTCATTAGTACAATTCAACCTCAAGGCTCTAACCAGTCAAAGGATGCCACAAAAAATCAAAAGGGGACAACAGTGAGAAGAGGCATAATGCATCACATAGTAAATATGGATTTTGATGATCGAGGTTGTTTTATATGTTGAAGACAATTATTTTATTTTGATAAATTTTTGAACAACAAACATATATTTGACACTGTTTTGGGCAACAATATTTATTTGAGCATTTTTTATTGGACAACTTGGATATGATGCTAGTTTTTTGGGGACATGATTGTATTACGTTCTGCTGATATTTATTATTTGAGTATATATATATATGAAGCGAGAGTTACAAGGAGATGTTTTGAATTAAATGATTTGGATATGTGTTATTAGAAAAGGAAATAAATGGGAGTCACAAGGGGTCCCACCTATTTAGTTATTATTTAAGACCCTTATTTATATATTATTATTATTTATTTGTCTCAAACTAATTAGTTAAGTTAATTTGACTTAAATAAATATAGGTAGTTCAACTACCATAACTTATTGAGGAAGAATAAAAGCTCAATCAAATGAAGAGACAAAGGGGGAGAGAATAGAAGGATAACTACAACCATAAGGTTTTCTCTATACTAATGAGATACTTTCAACTTTCATTCATTATGAGTTTACTAGAAAGATTAATCCTCTTGATGACAACATGGCCTTATTGAAGGCAACATGATTAAAAAACTGAATCACATATTTTAGCATCTTGTTTTAAAGGTCTATGATTTATCTTTGATAGCCCATGTATTTTTGTTTGTGTATGAATTGAGTTTCATGACGGATAAAGAATATCTTGCAGAGTCAAGTGACAACATTTTGTTCCTGGTTGATTCAGATCTTTAGCTTCGGTTTTCTTCTTGATTGTCAGAGTATTTTTGTATGGTTCCCATCGAAGGCTTCTAAATTTTATTTTGGTCCCTACCCTCGTAGGGGTTTATAGAGAGAAATCAGTTTTGTATCTCATAATGAAATAAATGAAAAATATGATTATTGTTTCAGTCTCACACATGTGTTTTAACAATTTGGTTTATTCTTTTGATTTGATCTCCATATATACATTTGTATAATTCTTGTACACATTCATGTAACTTTGTTTAAAGTTTACTTCTTTTGCATTTATTTATACAACACATAAAAACCATCCTTGGTCCTCTGTAATTAATACTTGTGGATTAATTGATTGTTTTTTAGGCTATCAACCCTGGCTAACATTCCCAACTATATTGTCCTAGCCTGACAATATCTGAAAATGCTTGAGTAAGGTTTTCCATACCTTTTCCTCAACATGACTATTAGAATAGTGTGATTGTTTCACCATAGACAATGCTACACCATTGTCACCCAACCATAGGAACAAATACACCCCCAAGCACCTTAACCTTTGACAGAAAGAATGATTCCAGGAAGTCTCACTATAGCCAACAGATTAAACTAGGGTAGTGCACCTTCTCCAAAGGTATCACACAATATGGAGTACCAAAACACTGAACAAGGAATTACTGCACACCTGCATCTCCTCCTCAACACTTGTGCCTTGATTTTGGATGATTGAGTGTGAGTAAAAATGAGCTGGAGCGACTCCTATTTATACTAATCTGGCCAAGTGAACATGTGTCTCTTCAAGCAGGGTCGATTGGTCATTTTCTACATATAATACTTCAATATTACTTATTCTGCTAAGTCGACTTGTTTTCCAGGGTTTTCACACATCTGTTTAGGTTTTCTCTTGCTTCCAAAATATTCTATTATATTCAAAGGTTTATCCATGGAGGCTAATACCTCCCGCAAATACCAAAACATCAACACTCTCTCTTAGCTAGGGAGGTATTTAACCATGATGTTTCCTTTTGGTCTTCATATCCTTGCTCCCTATGCCATGATCCTTTCGTCATGGTTACGCAGGCCATGCTATTGGTAGCATCATTACGTCACCCATGGATGCACCCATGTGGACCTTCCAATATCATTTAGGGGCCACAACCCGCTAGAGAACACTAGAGATAGACCTCGTAGTGTTTGTCATCATCATCGTCACGGGATACACCTGCATGACGTGCTCACCCATGGTTACACCCATGTCATGAGTATCATCATTACTATAATAAGTATCCATCCATCTCACATGGCATGGGAAAGACCTACATGGTCTTGCAGATTGGTAGCATCAATAGAGATACACAGGTTATCTCATGATCACCCAGAACATATTACGAGAAACACCATCACAACCATACAGGTTCTCGACTATGCCACTAGTGTACCATATTGTATCAATGGTGTAGCAACAACTCTGCATACTAGACCATCTCACTAGAGTATCCTGCATCTCGAAATAAATCCTACAACTCGACATGAAGCCTACAACTTGATATGAAGCCTAAAACTCGACACGAAGCCCACAACTTGGCATGAATCCTACAAGATCCTTCTTTTTGAATTTTGTTATCAACTCCCTCTAACTGAAAGAATCCTCGAACCACGCTTCCATTTGTTGCATGCCCCTATGCATCCTACAAAGTGTCATGAAACCTTGCTTCTTCCTAATCACTGACTCCCTCTGAAGTTAGACTCCCTCTAAGACCTTTCAAGTCTTGCTTTTTTTGGTAACCTTCCTGGAATACGTGGGATAACCTACCTGAAACAGGAACAACAAGAGAAAAAGTATTTCCAATATAATAGAATTTTATATAAGAACATATCAATTTCATGGTAATTCATTATAACATTACCAAGGTGTCCTTCCTGAGAACAAGAACAAGAAATATCTCCTAGAGGAGATGCTAGTTCATATTGCAATTAAGTAAAATAAATATTTATATTAATAGTACATTCTACTAAGTATTCATTTGTTCCTGGCATTAATAAAATCTAAAGGATTGTGATACTTAAGCAACAATAAAAATATCAAACCTAATATGCAAACCTAGAGTTTGGCTATTGTTTCGCTTGAGTATCTTTTCTTCTGCAACAAGTATTATTTCCAACCTGAAGAGTGTGTTGTTCCTCTGAATGTATTAGATCTGAGATATTTCTGGCTCTATGATTGCTTCTTTGACAAAGATCCCTTCTCTTTCTAGAGATTTAGATCTACAGTAGTTGCTTTTTATTGTTTCTCCTATTCCATGTTCATGTGCTCGGAAGCTCCAAAAATCAAACTCTTCATCCTTTGACGCATGCTCTTCAGTCTGTGGCTCCATAATTTTTCCCTTTTTTCTTTGCAAGGATGATGTTAATCCTTGTCTTCCATGCTCTGCCAAGAGACCATGCTTCTGTTGTGAAACTATGATTTTATGGGGGAATTCATGATTGTATTTGACTTTGACCTTGACCAGTCTTTTGACTTCAACCAGTGAAACCTTGACTTTGACCACTCAAACTTTGAATTTGACCCAAAAATTCAATTTTGACATTTTTTTATGGCTGAGGGAACCGGGAGATGCATTGGGTTAGGGTGCACTAGGATATCCAATAATTATTCCAAACACTGAACTTAAAGTTCTCGAACAATTAGGTAAGGGTTTGTTGTTGTTGCAAGATTAGAAACCTTGGTTGTAATTCCAATTGTGCTACAATGAGCTTGACTGATCCAAAATGGATTTAGGAAGGCCAAAATTTCAAAGTTCTTGGAATCAGAAGAAACCAACGCCATTGTGTAGGGCTCATTGTTTCTATTTCATCAGTATGTTTTTTTTTTCCGAAAGTTGACATTGTATGCAAAAGTTATGGCGCTCTGAATGTTTTCCCAAACAGGCAAAAAAAGTCAAAGTCAACAGTCAGAGGTCATATTGCTAACGTCAGTAGTATGCCAACATGACATGGAAGATGATGTCATCATGACATCATGATGATGTCAACATGCTAACTTGGCAGCACCAAGAGGTGACACGTGTCAGGCATATTTTTCATTTTCAGGGTTGAGTTGGCACGTACGGATTTGACACATGGACTATACAGACGTTGACATGGAAGTCCATATGATGATGTGGCCCAGTGACAGTTAGACACGTGGCAATATGGATAAAAGGATGGTAGATGATGTGGAGACAAGTGGTAGACTCTCGACATTCCACGTGGTGTACAAAGCTGACTCAACAAGTTGACTAGAGTGCTGACTGTGTGTTGACTCGGTTGGTACGGTCCAATTCAGAGGTGACACATAGCCCAATCACAGGGAACCATGTGGCACCCTAGATGAGGCCAATGTTGTTTGGTTCAAAAGTTTGTTTGCATTCTGGTGGAGTCGAACCCACGACCTTTGGGCGAGCAACAGACTAACGACTATGGGCTAACCGGATGGGTTGTGGTGTTTCTTGTTTTAACATGTGGCAGATTATGGTTTTAAAGTTGGTTAGTGCTAATATTTGGGGATAACACTTAGTCGGCAAGGCTAGCCCTTCGACCAAGGTTCTATACTACGAGGTATAGTTCCATGTGATCAAGTCTGGAACCGAAGGTAGACAACCAGGGCTAATTACCAGGGGTAAGCGCTAACACATGGCCACATGCAACACCATATGACCAGGGATTCGGAGGACTAGGGCATGGGCGCTTAGTGTAAGGCCATATGGTGTTGCCACATGACTAGGGTCCTAAAGAAAGGGGGCGTGCACACCCATATTTTTCCAAAGTGGGTTTTTTAACCCATAGTTTAGAATTTTATTCTCAAATTTTGCTGATTCTTATGGATTTTTGCCCAAAACTGAGGATCTGGAGCCCTTTTTTAGGCTAGATCTTGGGAGGAGGTTGGGAAGTAAACCCCAACTTAGAATCTGTATAAACCATAGGTTTTTGAAAGTCCAAAGAGGTTCAAAACAATATAAATGATGAATAATTGTGAGTTCCAAGCCATTTTTATGTAGGGAAGCCAATGAGGAAGCGAACTTTGGAGGCCATTATAGAGAGCTACGCTAAGCCTTTTTCAGTTCCATCAGTTGTGTTGGATTCTTGAGGTCGATAAAAACACATACAGACTAGTTTGTAATCCATTTGAGATACTTATGATGTAAATTTGAAGCATTGATGATTAATAATAAAGTCTCCCCCACTGAGACAAGGGCCCGAAGATGTAGGCAACTTTGTCAAACTTCATTAACAATCTTGGCATTATGGTTTGGTGTTCTTAGTGCTTACTTTTTGTTTTTCATTCTTTATGATGGTTGCAACATTATTTCTTTAAAACTTCTTATTCTCTTCAATTTCTCAATGGTAAATCAACTTATTCATAAAATTAACCATAGTCTTTAAAAGGTCAATTTCAGATCAGGTGGTATCAGAGCAGGTTGAAAGTTGGTTGTTTGAATTTGCATGATTACCAGGGAAAAGTTGATTCATGGTGAAGGAGAGATTATATAAGGATATATAGATATTGGATCAAGAAAGAGGACATCCCAAAGTGAGAGAATGGCATCAGAAGAAGGAATTTCTCAAAATGAAAGAGAGTTTCAAGGAAATTCCTTTGCCATGTCGGAGATGGTAAAAGTGTTGTATGATGATTACTTGGAACAGAAGATACTGGTTCAAGGGGAATCATCAAAGAAAGACAAAAGTGAAGAAGGAGAGGACCCTCCAAAATCTCCTCCTTCACCTCCTTCATCTCCATCTTCTTCTTCTTAAATTAAAAGTTCCACTTCTAACACTACTTCTTCAAGAAGACATTCTCATAAACATAAGATTGATATGCCATTACTTAAACTTGATGTAAAATTTGTTTTTCCTATGTATGATGGAAAAGTTAATGCCGAGAAACTTGATAACTGGGTTAGACAGATGGAGGTATATTGTAATGTGCAGCAAATCAAATACGAGGAAACCAAAATCATATTAGCATTGCTTCGTCTTGAAGGCACAACTCTGATTTGGTGGAAAAGAAAAATGCAACATGGAACTCTGCAAGCTGGTAAGATATTTCCATCATGGCATGATTTTATTTCCACACTTATAAAACAATTCTATCCATTGGGGTATAAGGAAAAGGCTTTAATTGAATGGAAAAGCCTTAAGTTAAAGAAAGGACAACCGGTGCAGGAATATACAAATGAATTACGTAAGATGGATTTGATGTTAGACGTTCCATTAACTACACAAGAAACTCTTATGAAGTATATAGGAGGTTTTCTTTCTTATATTCGTAATACAATATTTATGTTTGGACCTAATAATCTTGATGAGGTTTCTGTCCAACATATATTGAAACATGAAAAATTGGAGTTAGTGTATCAGGGGAATCATCTTGAAAGAAACATGGCAAAGGCAAAGGGAATGGGAAGGAAGAAAATTCAATGACAGTGAAGGAAGAAAAGCTCTCTTGCAAGCACTGCAAGAAAGAAGGGCATGATGGTGAGAATTGTTGGAAATTTCACCCAAAGAAGAGACAAAGTGGTTCAAAGAGAGGAAAGGGAGGCAAAAAGTTGCAACAGCAGCACAACCAACATACTTGGGATCAAATTCAGGTGATGATTCTAAGATTACATCAGTTGGTTTGACAGGTAAAATTGGTGATGGTTTTGATTCAAGAAGTAAATTGTTTCATATAAGGGTCGTTATGAAACATACCGAGATCGATACATTGATAGATAGTGGATCTCAATCTAACCTAATTTTAGAATAAGTGGTTAAAAAGTTGGGATTAAACACTAAGATGCATCACAAACCCTATTCACTAAATTGGATAAGCAAAGATCACAAATTTCCCATAACAAAGCAATGTATCATAAAATTTGCAATTACATCTAAGTATGTGGATGAAGTAATATGTGATATGGTGCCACTAGAAACATGTGGAATGGTATTAGGTAGCCCTTATTTATATGATCACAAAGCAATCTTCTACAGGGAACATAATCAATATCACTTAACTATAGAAGGGACAAAATATGTTGTACATGCTCATCATATAAAATAAAATCAATCTCTTCTAACAATGGAACAATTAAAGAAGGCAACTTATGCAAGAAATACACCTATAATTGTGCCAAGTAAAGCAGTTGATCTTAATCATGAACATGAGATGGTTGTAGGATGGGAGTTCAATCATATTCTTCTTCAAGGTAAGATTATTTCGTTCAAGCCTATCAAACATATTGGTTCATTTTCAGTCATATTTTTTATGTTATTGTTGCTAATGTTTTCTACATGGATAGTAATGGATTCACTAAGATTTGAACGATTTCAAATGGCTAACAATATGGTTTCATTTGTCATGGTTATTATGCAATTGATTATGATGTGATAGGTACATAGGACATAGCTTCAAGACAAAATACAAGTGGGGAGGCCTATCCTGCACTTGATGTCTGGTTAATAGCCTTTTGAAGGACCAAAAGGTCTTAGTGGGGAGGAATGATCCAAAATAAATCCAGGAAGGAAAAAAATTCAAAGTTCTCTAAATTGGACGAAACCATCGCCATTGTGTAGGTCTCATCGTGCTGATTTCGGCAGTATGTTTTTTTTTTCCGAAAATGGACACCGTATGCGAAAGTTATGGAAATCAGAACTTTTTCCCAAAAAGGAAAAAAAGTCAAAGTCAATAGTTAGAGGTTGTATTTCTGAAGTCATCATGATGTGGTGGATGATGTCATCATGTTGACCTGGCAGCACTAGGAGGTGACATGTGTCAAGAAGATTTGGCATTTTCAGGGCTGAGTTGGCACGGTACGGATTTGACATGTGGACTGTATGGATGTTGGCGTGGTTGTATGTACGATGAAGTGGCCCAGTGACATTTTGACATGTGGCAGTAAAGATGACAAGATGGTAGATGATGTGGTGATATGTGACAGGATCTAGGCATATCGTGTGGTGTAAGGAGCTGACTCAACAGGCTGACTGGAATGTTGGATGTGCGCTAACTGGGTTGGTATGGTCCAATCCGAAGGTGACTCATGGTCCAATCACAAGGTTCCACATGACAGCCAGAATGAGGCCAATGTTGGTTAGTTCAAAAGTTTGTTTGTGCTCCAGCGAAGTCAAACCCGTGACCTCCAAGCGAGCAACGGACTAACGATTATGGGATAACTAGATGGGTTGTGGTGTTTCTTGTGTTGACATGTGGCAGATTATGGTTTTAAAGTTGGTTAGCACAGATATTTTGGGATAGCACCCGGTCGACAAGGCTATCTCATCGATCAAGGTGCTAGACTATGAGGTATCGTTCCATGTGATCAAGTGCAGAACCGAGGGTAGACAACTTGGGCTAAGTGTCAACACATGGCCACATGCAAGATCATATGACCAGGGATCCGAAGGACTAGGGTGCAAGCGCTTAGTGCAAGGCCATATGGTGTTTCCACTTGACCAAGGGCTCGAAGGAAGGGGGAACGTGTGCCCATATTTTCCCAAAGTGGGCTTTTTAATCCATAGTTTGGAATTTTTTTGTTAAATTGTGATGATTCTTATGGATTTTTTCCCAAAAAATGAGGATTTGGAGCCCTTTTTGAGGCTAGATATTGGGAGGAGGTTGGAAGGTGAACCCCAAGTCAGAATCTATATAAACCAGAGTTTTTGAAAATCCATATTGGTTCAAAACAAGAGAAATGTTGAAGAATTGTGAGGTCCAAGCCATTTTTATGCAGGGAAGCCATTGAGGAAGCGAACTTTGGAGGTCATTTCCGAGAGCTACGCTCATCCTTTTCTAGTTTCGTGACGTGTGTAAAATAGTCGTCGCAGTTGCGACGTTATGGAAACTAGGTTTTTCCCCTCCCAACGGTCACCTAGTATTTGACCAAGTCAACTTTGACTTGGTCAACTATCATCGGAATTGCGA
>SNQJ01S0005071.1:21416-44148 GCA_010110895.2 Picea sitchensis
CTCAAAGCCAAAAGACACGACTTAGATTATATATAGGGATGAATATGATTTTAAAAGGGTTGGTTGGTATCACAAGTGTAAAGGGTTGGTATCACAATTGTTGGTTTCATAATTGTAAGGGTGGTTCGAACATGAATGTAAAGGGTTGTCGTCTTCTTGTTGTTGTTTATTATTGAGAAGTCGGGTTTGAATTCTGAAAATGTAATCTGTAAATAATTTTTGGAAATAGAGCTATGCGACATGGGTCCAAAGCCAGGAGTTTGTAACAGAGCACTACCTTGTATCTCTAAGATTGTAACTGAGAAATATCTGAAGATAATATATGAAGAAGGATCGAAATTTTCAAAATATGTTGCGTCATTCTATGTTTATACTTATGCATTGTATCTTTACAATACTTTTGTTTTCTTCATAAGTTTTGCATGATGTTTATGTGTTTAAATGATTTTCCGCAACATAAGTAATTGCAATTCCTGAGTGTATGAATTTCGATCTTCTCTATAGTTAGTTTGTCTTGTGCAAGATCAGGATGAATCTTGAAGGTTCTGTGAACCCTCATAAGGATTTTCCTTGCCCTTCCCTATCCTTTTTTCTTAGTCGTGCTTCGGGTGAGACTTCTTCTCTCCGAAGGAGATGAAAATTCTAGTTCTCTAGACTACATGGTACCTTTTCTTGGTAACCTCGGAAGGACCCTGGTTTGATCAATATCATGCTAAAAACAATCATCTGCCATCTATAAGTGCATCAACCATGCACAAAACATCTATTACTACATGTACCTAGCAAGTGCATCCACCATGCACCAACTTCAACAAGATGAATCACAATCAAAATGTGTTCCCATACATGTATTCCATATCAACCATAAACCATGTGTCAATTGTCCTACTATCAAGTACCTCAACCAATGTACCAATCATGTATCAACTATAGGTCAGTCTATGACTCATAAATGATGTAAAACATAATCACCTCTTCAACTCATCAACTACATGTCCCAATATGTACCTCAACCACATGCCAAATGAATGCACCAAGACATCCAACAAATATGCCTCTAACAATACATCATAAGATATATCAATGGATCTCACATATGTACCAGCCATGTACCATGACATTTTTTCCTCAAATACCCTTCACTACAACAAGTACTAAGCAGTCAATAGTATCTCTAAACATGTACCACAAGTGTGTCTCAATAGATCAATGATATCTCTAGCAATCATCACATCATCATGATACATATTATAACCAAAGTTCCATAACTTCATTGTCATAATCAGCATTGTTCCTTAAAATAAAATGCCTCAATCCATACTCTAGAGTTAGTATCATGCATCCAGGATAGGCATCAAGCATATGCTTCAACACTCAACCATATGTCATCACCATACATACATCAACCACAAATGCAAGCATATAATCATGGAAACCTGCAACAAACCATGTCAGACCCTTCAAAATAGAGTTATACCATCAAACCATGTTGCAACTCATCTACATAGCCTTCTTTTCCAAGGATTTTACCACAGGTACGCGGCATGTTCCATAAACAGCCCGCATATGTACTCAACCTTTCTATAGGTCACCTCGTGTATGTACATGAATTCTTCCAGAGGAGCCCGTGTATGCTTCAGAAAATGTCAAGCTTGAGCTTGCCTCATGGCTGACATTCTATTCTGGTTGATTAGTCTTCTTCATCCACTTCTGAAGGTATCCCAACTTCTCATAACTTGAGTTCTGAGATTCAATCTTTTCAATATTGTCTTCCTTTTGTTTTCTTCTTGACATGCTATATGAAGCACTCCTCATGGATTGTATTCTTGTGTTCCATAAATCATGGGATTTGTGTCCAAACCCACTGCAGTTGTAGCATCTCATGGTGTGACAGTGAACAACAATGTGTACCACTTGATTACATCTCCAACATCTTAGGGTGTTATGAAACCTTCCAAAATCTTTCCTTGCATAATGTCTACAATACAAAGCTTTGTGACCATATTCATTACATGAGAAGTAGTGACCATGAAAAACATTTTCATACCTTTTCTTTGGTGTCCACCTTGAAGGTGTCTCTCTTCTGAAATTTCTTTGAGGTGTAAAGATGGCTTCTTGGTGTCTTCCTTGCTTTGTCCTTTTTAAATTTTCCTTGCTTTCTGTAGATGGTTGACTTGTAGCAATGCTTCCACCTTTTAAGAATGAAGGAATTATCTCATGCTTCTTAGAAGTGTTGGCTTCAAAGTGTATAGCTTTCTTATTGTATCCAAAACCTTATTTATCATTTGGTGATCTTTGACTATCCAATAATTCATTCAGTATTGTTGATTTGTTCATGAACTTGACATTAGTATTTGACTTATCTACTTTCTTTCTGAGATCAACATCTTCAGCTTCCAACTTATGGCATGACTCTTCCTTTTCATTTACTTGATTCTTTAATAGTTCCTCTATCCTTTTGGCTTATTCAAGTTGAGCTATTAAATTTACATAGATTTTAATATGTTCAAGGATTTTTCTAAGCTCATCATCTAATGTATTATTTGCTTCTACTTGACTAGTTATATCATTCTTTAGTTTCTTGATCTCTTCTTCTTGCTTCATGGATATTTTCTTTAGTGCCATGATATGCCTTGGGTATTTTTCTAGGACCTCCTTAGTGTATTTTTCAAGATACTCAAAGGAAAGTGAACCATATCCTATTTCCATGCTAAATTCTTCCAAATTAGTTATAATTTTATATTTAATCTCTAACAAATAATCCTCTTCATTATTTGCAAATTCTATACAAACGTCTTCTATATTTGCTTCTTCTTTTGTAAGAGAGCATTCAAATTCACTAGGAGTATCGTAATCAAAATATTTTGGAGAGTCTTTACCTTCATTTTCAATGATGGGATTGTCTTCTTTAACTTGGTATACCTCCTCTAAATTTAGCCATAAATCCTTGGCCGAAGTACATGTTCCCATGTTTTCTTTGACAGAACTTGAGATTCCATTGAAAATGGTCTTGAGAGCTAATGCATCGTTATTATTTTCTTCCTTTTGTGTTGCAAAATTTGACTTATTATTCAAGGAAACTGATCCACCAATAGATGCATTCAAAATACCTTTTCCTTTTTCCTTCAAAAACCCTTTCATTTCTATTCTCCATGCCGAGTAATCTATCTCATCAAAGAGGGGAACTTCATTTGCATGTTCATCCATTTGTGTGTCCACGGATCTCCTTCAATCTTGTAAGTCTTATGATGAAGGCCTCCTCTGATACCAATTGTTGGACACACCGACCACACTGAGAGGGGGGGTAAATCAGTGTAGGGATATTTTCACAACTTCTTTCCAAAACACCTTTGTTAGCAATCACCATTTACTCAATATTCATTACTTTCATTTATAACTAGTTGTTTGTATGTAATCATATCTCAATAGCAAACATCATCAATAAATAATCACCATAAAGAACACAAGGAACACAAGATATATGAATAATTTTCTTTTTTATTACGAACTACAATCATTGGGATATATCAACATCAAATGAAAAGAGAAACAACTCCACAAGAGAACCAACTCTCAATGCAAGACTTGGCTTGCAGATCTCAGCACCAACTGAGATGTGAGAATTCCAATCCTCAAATACAAGACCTTGCTTGTAAATAGAACCAAATATGTTAGCATGTACACAACCTTTCAATAGTGAAGCATGTGTATATATGAACCCTTTCTATACTGCAGCACACATGTGTATGCTCCCTTCCTTCTATCAGCCTACGTACACCTTCAGAAACTAGGGTTTCTGAAACTTCAACCTTTTGGCCCTTCAGACCCTATCTTCCTTTGTCATATCCACTTGTGACCTGTCACTGTAATTTGTTTTTTACTGCTCAATCTATACCATAACCAATCACAAACATATATATACCATCCAACAACCTATGCATGCTCCTCATGCATACACAATCACAACTCATGAATATCTCTCAATTAGAACTGAACTGAACTACTTAACCAACCAACTACCATATTCAGACATCAATACAAACATACAAAGAATGCATCAAGAATTCATCATACCATGAGAAATTCTAACCATAAAGACAATATTTACCCATAATAGAACCTTTGTAGTAGATCTGAATCTATAGAATGTTGATTTGGAACTTGCTTCAGACTTCAAGAGTCTTGCAGCAACTCTCACTCAAGTTTTCATGTCCTTTTTCAAATGTACACTACCTTTTCATGTACAGTCCACATATGTGTGTTTCCTCTTCTATCGTCATCTCGTGTATGTACGCTACCTTTTCACTAACAGCCCGCGTATGCCTCAAAAAATAGGTTTTTCTAAACCTCCAAAACTTTCGCCATCAAACCTTAGACTTACGGCACTTCTAATGCCTTCATGAGTACCTTCAATGAATCTTTCACCATCATAGATATTCAATATATTCAAGAGATTCACACTCATAATAGATCCTTGTTCTCTTATTTATACTTTTCCAAGTAGCTTCTTCTAGGTTTATCATCTAACTAACTTCAAGCAACTTCCTTCTTTTGGGGCTAACCCACTTCTAACCATGTGTCCATTTATAACTACTTTCTCCACAAATAGAAACTTCTCCACTTCTAGTTGCAACTAATTTATTTTTAATTGTTTTATTGTTACAAGAACTTAACCCATGATTAACCACTTTGACTAGTCAACTTTCATATAGGATCTTCTAGAATAATTTGACTTCTTTCACCTTCTAGGGGCTTCTAGATAACACATGAGGGTTCTCCAACTTCACATGGCCATAACTCTCTAACTGTGAGGAATTATGTGATGTTCCACATATCACTGGAAATGGCATGACATGTATTATCCATATAGAATAGTTTTACTGACAAATTCATTGATCTTCATAACATTATTCCTCAAAAAAACTTGGGTTCCCTAACCACATTGTTAGGATGACTCAACCACTTGACCATTTGGACTTCAAAAAGCATCTTCCCATGAGGGCTTTCACCATAAGGGGACCACTTTAGATTTCATTCATTTGGTACTTCCTATCAACCATGATAAGACAACAATGATCAACCTTTACATCAACCAATATATACATCAATCCATCTGGAACATTAACCCATGAAAACACATCACTATGACACCTCGGGACATTATCCCTTAGACATTAATTACATCTATGATCACATGATTCAACAATAAATACATCAATGATACAATGAAAATACTTGACATCATCTCTTTGACAGCAATCCTTTGACATCAATGACAACATAATGTAACATATTATTGATGAAGAGGAATGGATATGTCCATCTATCTAAGTGCATGGCTATTGATGTAAGTTATTGCATGAGTTTGACTATGGAGTAAGAAATAGTGCTTGTTATATTTTGGGTATGTCATAGGTGGTCCTCTAACTCGTCCTCGTCTTCATATCTCACATTTGAATTATTACACAAATAATAGCAATGGATGGGATTTGCTTTAGTTCCATTGATATTGACTATAGCAAAGTCTGCAACCATCACCTCTATTCACTTTAATTACTAGTCCACACAGTTTGGCGAAATAAGTAGAACAAAGAGATCCTTTGGATGCTAGTACCTGTATTTGTTTTTTAGAGATTATATTAGGGTTCTTAGCATCCAATTGCATAATAACTTATTCTATTCAAGTGGTCATGGAGTTAAATTGAGAACCCATGTCAAGGGGAAAGTCTCAAATTCGATGCATTTGTTGTTGAATAAAGACATTCCTGTGAAATTTGAAACAGGTAAAAATTTTCTCAAAATAAAGAACACAAAACATGACTGTGGATACATTATATATATCTTTGGGTTTTTATGGTGATAAATATGGATGAATGGAAACTCTACTCAAAGTGACATCTTGGAGTGGTTTGTTTCTTCAGGGTTGAAATCAACCTATGTTTAGAGAATCAATATAGTGTTGTACAATGGCAAGATGCTCTTAATGGAACTCCATGTATATATAACCTTTCCAGAACTATTTGTAGTATTCTTCTCCATAACATTGGATTCCTATCTTTTGGATATCCATTTAAGTAGGTCAGATTATACTTGGAAAGGATAGATTGTGAATGTTTTTTTTTCCATCATCTCATAAACTTGTTTTAAAAAGTCCAACATGATGGATTATACTTACTATGTTATTTCTCTGGTCTAAAGAGATATTTACTATGTTAGTTCTCTGGTCTAAAGAGATCCTTTATCTATTGATGGATATTTGTACTTTTGGTACCTCCTGTGCCTGAGAATATCCCTATTGTTGATTATGGAGAGTAGTTGCAACAATAGTATTGGGATATGGTGATTCATTGATATCTTTATGAAAAACAAATAATGTATTTTTGCCTCATCTCCCTCACCTTAATTTGGATAAATTTTCTTGGGATGTTTTTGTCTTGATCACAAAACCATTGTCCATGATCAGAGTTCTATGGCAACTTTGCATGAGGATTTTTTGCTATATAACTCTTCCATGGTTTTGACTTTTCAAATTCATATTTGGTTTATATTTGGATATATGTTGGCAACTAATATCATGGGGTGGGGTGTTTCAGTGATTTCAATTCATGTGATAATGAGAATGATGAAACTCTAAGATCTAATAATAAACCTACACTCTATCAAGATGATGGTAAAATTCAGTCAAAACATTTGCACATGTGATGGAGATATGGCTACATGTGGCATCAATTACTGGGTTTTGTAACAGTAATACAAATAATTAATTCATTGCAGTAAAAAGTATTAAATTCAAAATTTAGAAACAGTATGTTGGACCATGATGCTTTTCATTGAACATTCCAGTCCTTTTCATTCCACATATGCTCTGCTTCCGGTAAGTTATGCCCCCACACATGTTCACGGTGTTTATGATACCTTGTTTAATTTATTCAACCCAAATTAGATGATGCCATCTCAAATGCCACAAACTAGCACTATCAGCCAATTGAAGTATGTTATTTATTGCATTCTTTAGATATGATTACTTTTCTTTTTCAAGTATATAGAAATATATGAATGTTTTGGTTCACTAAGCTTCCCCATAATCATAGTTATATGGTCAATATTTTTCATCTAGATCTCGGGGCACTTGCTTATTTGTATTTCAAAACAAGATACAATGTTTTCCTTGACTTTTTGTCTATTTTGAAGCAAAGAGTGCTTGTATGATCACTCATTTAAAGGAACCTAGTTTCGAATATCGAATCTTCTTTCTTAAGGTTGTCTCTTATTATGGGTTTTTTTTTCTACTTAGACCAATGTTTCATAAATTCAATGTTTTTTTTTTTCTACTTAGACCAATGTTTCATAAATTCAACCTTTTATTCTTAGTAGTGGATACTTTGTAGTATAGTATTATTGGAAGTAACTTTAATCAAGAAACTTTTTCCTCTTAAAATACTTTTGAATATATAAAAAGTAAAATATTTTTGAATATATAAAAAGTAAAGTACCAATTCAAAATTCAATTTTTTTTTAAACGAGTATATATATTTTCACATATTGTTCACAATTTATATTATAAATTAAATAAAAATAATAATTTATATAGATATTCAACCTAACACACATAAATTAAATGTGAAAACCCACATATACTAATTTAACTAATATATGGAGTTAGTGGGTATACCACGTATTCCATATATTAGTAAACTAATATATGGGTATTCCATATATTAATTTAACTAATATATGAAATATGTGGAAACATATATTCCATATATTAGGTAAATTAATATAGGGATATTTATATATTAATTTAATTAATTTATCTCTTCTATTAATTTAAATAAAGTATAAAGTACATGGTTTTCTATGGAATATGTGGAACTGCATACTCTATACATTAGTTAAACTAATATATACGGAACATATTGATTAAATTAATAATTTAATTAATATATGGCATTTGTGGAATCATGTATTCAATATATTAGTTAAATTAATATATGGATATCCATATATTAATTTAATTAATATATTTCATATATTAGTTTAACTAATGTATGAAGTACATGGTTCTATATAAAGTATCTAGAATCACATACTCTACACATTAGTTAAACTAATATATATGAGATATATTAATTAAATGAATATATGAATATTTATATATTAATTTAACTAATATCTCAAATATGTGGAACCACTCCATATATTAGTATGGGTATACATAAATTAGTTTGATTTTGTGAATATAATCAATATTATAAACTATGTATTATTTTTAATAGTCACATTTTATATTCCTTTACTTTAAAAAATGAATGTGTGGTCCATGACATGGGTTATATTGAAAAAATAATTACATTATTATTTATTTATGATAATTACTTTATGGGTGTTAAGTTTTTTATTAAAAGTAATTCATATATCTAAAAATACTTTGAGTAATGCATTTTTTATTAAAAATATTTCATATTCTCAAAAGTACTTTGAGTAATACATTTATTATTAAAAGTAATTTATATTTTCAAAAGTATTTTTATTTCTAATTACATTAATAGGGTTTTTTTATTAATTTTATTTATAGATATCTCTTCATTTCAACTTACCCATAGTTACATATAATGTAGTATAAAAGGTGAGTTGTAAATATACAATTCCGGAAAAATGACTAACTCATATTTTTTTATTATATTTCTTAGAAGATTCATTTTAGACCTAAAAATTCTCCTAATGATGGGAAAAAAGGCCATAGTCACATTTTTATGGGAGTTAGATCTTGGGGAATTCCATGGATCATGTGTGCAAGTGAAATAATGCTACCAAAATATTGACATGTGCTTGGCGAATTTGTTAGTGTTGATTATCTAATTTGAATAGAAGGCTTACACAAGAACTTGAGGTGATATTAAGCTAAAGGTTTTTCCTTTGGTAGATGTTAATGGCCTTACAATTTTGACATAAAGTTTTGTAGAAGCTTGTCATCATTCATATATTCCATTTGTAATAAGTTTATTTGTATGTATCTTGTTTGGTCATGAGTTCTTGTAATGTTGATGGTGTCTTGACAATTATAGTTAATTTATGTTGGAATATTCACCAATACTGAGAGGAGGGGTGATTTAGTATTGAGCACTTTTTACCATTTTCAACCATAACATGTAAACATTAAGTTATCAATAATTTATCACTTATGATGTCAACAATTTATCACTTATGATTGCATTCAATATATGATCAACATATAACCATATATACATAGTACACAAGATTTTTACGTGGAAACCCAAATGGGAGAAAACCACTGAACATTTTTTAATATATATATATATATATATATCAAATATTGCATCTATAGGAAGCACAAACTTCCAAGATTCTATAGCACCAACTAGAAGGAGGCACCAACCCCCTATTTACATTGATCCAAAACGGATCCAAGAAGGCCTAAAAATCAAAGTTCTCGGAATTGGACGAAACCAACGCCATTGTGTCAGTCTCGTCGCGTTGATTCCGACCATATAATTGTTTCCTCAAACAGACACTGTATGCGAAAGTTATCGCGTTCTGATCAAATTTTCAAATAAGCAAAATGTCAACTGGTCAAAGTCAACGTTGATGTCAACAGTACGACAGGTGACGTCAGCATGATGTCATGATGATGTCATCATGTTGACGTGGCATCACCAGGAGGTGACACGTGTCACTCAGATTCAACATTATTGGGTTGAGTTGGCACCTGTACAAATTTGACATGTGTCACTGTACGGATGACACGTGACAGTCTGTACATGATGTGGCCCAATGATAGGATAACACGTGGCAGTATAGACGATAGATGGGATGTACGAATGCTGACGTGGCAGGGTGACTGTGCAGTACAGACGTGACATGGCACGACACGTGGTTGTATGGAAGGTGATGTGGCACGTGACTGGGTTGTACGACGGTGATGTGGCAGTTGACTGGGTTGTACGACGGTGATGTGGTAGGCTGACTAGACGCTGACGGTTCTGCTGACTGGTCTTTACAGACCAATCACAGGGAGACATGTGGACCAATCATAGGGCGCCATGTGGCACCCCGTATTTTTCCTATGTCGGCTAGATCAAAAGATTTTTTACTCTAGGGGATTCAAACCCCTGACCTCACAAATGAGCAATGTTTTCACAACCAATGGCGAATCGTTTGGGCTAGAGTGGTGCTTGTTAAAGCACTTGGCAACATTCCCTTTTGAGTTGACAATGGAATATATTTAGAGATAAGCCCCGGTCGGCGGGGGCTAGCCCCGTCCGACCAGGAGCTAATAGCCTAGGGAGCACGTGGAGGTTTTGGGGCTTGGCCACATGGGCCAAAGCCATAAGACTAGGAGCTAATACCAGAGGGGACAGCGCACTAGGATTAGTCTGAGGACACATGGAAAATTCACATGTGACCAAGGGCCCGGAGAAAAGGGGTTGCACCCTATCTATGCAAATGTTTGGGTTTTAAACCATATAATAAATTTTTTGATGATTTTCAGCCTGTTTTGGGTGGATTTTGGTCATTTTTAGGAGATCTAGAGCCCTTTTTTGAGGCCATATCTTGGGAGGATGTTACCAACTTCAAATCTATATAAACCAAAGGTTCTTGGTAGCCAAAGGAGGTTCAGAGGAGGAGAAATGCTATAGAATTGTGAAGCCAAAGTCAGTTTTATGCAAGGAAGTCATTGAGAAGATGAACATTTCGGCCCATTTCCGAGAGCTTCGCTCAACCATTTTCAGTGTCGTCAGTTGTGTTGGGTTTTTGAGGTCTAGAAGAACACAGCCAGACTAGTTTGTAATCCATTTGACACTTTGTTGATGTAATTTTTAAGCTTTGAAGGGAAATAAAAAAGCCTCACCCATTGAGACAAAGGCCCAGAGACGTAGGCGATATTGTCAAACTTCGTTAACAACTTTGTTGTTATGTTTTGTTGATTCTTTGTGATTACTTTTAGATTTGTATATCTTATGGTGGCTTCCATTTTATATCATTAATTTCTTCCTCTTTCTTCAATTCTTAAATGGTTAATGAACTCATGCTTTAAAAACTTAACCATAGTCTTTAAAAGATCTTTTCGAATCAAGTGGTATCAGAGCAAGTTGACAGTTGTTTTTTGAGTTTGCATGATTACCAGGAAAAAGATGAATCATGGTGAAGGTGATATTGTTGAAGATAATCATGAGATTGGATCAAGAAAGAGAACTTCTCAAAGTGAGAAGATGGCATCGGAAGAGGGACTTTCTCATGACGAGATAGAGTTTCGAAAGAATTTATTCGCCATGTCGGAGATGGTAAAGGTTTTATATGATGATTACTTGGAGCGGAAGAGATTGATTATAGGTGAATCTTCAAAGGCCAAAAGTAAAGAAGGAGAGGATCCTCCTAAACCTCCTCCTTCACCTCTTTCTTCTCCATCAACTTCTTATTCTTCAAGTACAAGTTCCAAATCCACCGCAAGAAAACATTCCCATAAACATAAGCATGATATGCCTTTACTTAAGCTTGATGTGAAGTTTGAATTACCCATGTATGATGGTGAAGTCAATGCAGGGAGGCTTGATAATTGGGTCAGACATATGGAAGTATATTATAGTGTGCAACAAATCAAGGATAAGAAAACTCAAATCAAATTGGCATCGCTTCAACTTGCAGGCACAACACTCATCTGGTGGAAAAGCAAGTTGCAAAATGGCATGCAACAAGTTGGTAATGTATTTCCATCGTGGCAAGTTTTTTTTTTTTGCACTTAAAAAGAAATTTTATCCTTTGGGTTATAAAGAGAAGGCTTTAATTTAATGGCAAGGTCTTAAACTAAGAAAGGGACAAACAGTGCAAGAATACACAGATGAATTTCGTAATATGGCATTAATGTTAGACATTCCATTACATACCCAAGAAACTCTTATGAAGTATATAGGAGGTTTACCTGCACACATTCGTAACACTGTATTTATGTTTGGACCTACTAATCTTGATGAGGTTTATGTTCAAGAAACATACATTGACGCAGGGAAAACAGGAATTGGTGTATCAAGGGAATCGTCTTCAAGAAAAGAGGACAAAAGGAAGGGGAATGGAAAGAAAGAAAATTCAGTGACAATAAGGGAAGAGAAGCTCCCTTGCAAGCATTGCAAGAAAGAAGGGCATGATGATGACCATTGCTGGAAATTGCATCTTGAGAAGAGACTGAAATGGTTCAAAGAGAGGAAAGGGAGGAAAACAGTTGCAGCAGCAACATGGCCAATAGAATTGGGATCAGATTCGGGTGATGAGTCTAAAATCACAACAGTTGGCTTGACAGGTAAAATTAGTGATGGATATGATTCTAGAAGTAATTTTTTTCACATAAGGGTCATAATGAAGCATACTAAGGTCGACACATTGATAGATAGTGGATCTCAATCTAACTTGATTTCAAAGGAAGTGGTTAAACAATTGGGATTAAACACTAAGATGCATCATAAACCTTACTCACTCAAATGGATAAGCAACAATCATAAATTGCACATAACAAAGCAATGCACTTTAAAGTTTGCAATTTCATCAAAATTTGTGGATGAGGCAACGTGTGATGTGGTGCCACTCAATGAATGTGGAATGGTCTTAGGCAGTCCTTATTTGTATGATCGCAAAGCAATCTTCTACAGGGAACAGAATCAATATCACTTAACCAAAGAAGGCAATGAATATGTTGTACATGCTCATCACTTAAAAGCAAATCAATATGTTCAAACAATGGAACAATTAAGGAAGGAAGATCATGCAATAAACACACCTATAATTGTGCCAAATCAAGCAATTGATCTCAAGCAAGAACATGAGATGATTGTAGAATGGAAGTTCAATCATACTCCGATTCAAGATAAGTTGATGTCGTGGAAGTACTACAAACATATTATCTCATTTGCAGTCCTATTTCTAATGTTATCATTGCTAATGTTTTCAACATGGATGGTGTTGTCGCAAGAGTTGGTTCTAGGCTGTAATAGAGCCAAGCCTTAGCACATTTTAAATGAAAAAATAATTTGTAGATTGATCGGTCATAGGAGGATTCTAGAACTAGATCTGAAACAGGCCCTTCACTCATTTATAGATCAAAAACGAAGAGGCGTGACCTCATCTGCTAAATTCATTTCAAAATCATGAGGATGGATAGAAGATAGGGGATGAAAAAAACTGAAAGAAAAATCCAGGTATCTAATTCTGATAAATCTGGTCTTCCTTTCAATAGAAGAAATAACACCAGATTTCAAATACTTGAACACGGGTCTTGTCTCACTCATAGCAAGACATAGGAAAAGCTATGAACAAATAAAACTTGTAAATAAGGAAAAACAATTAAGATGCAGGTCTTGTTCTACTCACATCAAAACAAAGGAAAAACTGCAATTTAAGGAATGCTTTAAATTAGCTATAGCAGAAGTATCACTGAATTGTAACCATTACAAGCTGAATTAATGAATGGAAGGAAGAAAAAGAAGTAATGAAAACTTCAGAAACAATAACACGGGAAGAAGATAGAATTAGATAGTGACAAGGTGTAGAATCTCTTGGTATTTTTTCTATATTTTCTGAAAAGGAATGCATTACAAACCCAGCCTCCAAAAGGCCCTCGGGTTGTTCCCCCCCTTTCTTCTTCAAAAAGATACAATAATATAAGTCTTCTACCCTCTTTTGAATAACTAAAAAATGATTCAAAATACAAAAGAAATCCCTCTAGAAATGAATAGGTATATCATGTAGGTATTGAGGTCGAAATCCTCCCTAGGAGGTCGAATTTCCTCCCAAAAGATAACAACAGTTACCATCAATTTCGGAAACTTTCTGACGTAGAAAATGGGCCAAATTGCTTAAAATTGGGGTTGTGGTTATGGTTATGTATCTCTCGAATCGTGAAAGATATGTATAAAATGAAAGATTCTTTTGTGAATATTTTTGTTCTGAGCAAAAACCTCTCTCAGTTCCCTGACATCCGTTTCCATTTTTCCCAGATCTGCATTTTACAAACATGTGTCAAAACAGGAAAATATGAGATCCAAAAATTATGGCTCGGAGATGAATTATATTCTCCCAATCTGTGACAACTGTAGGAAAAATGAGAGAGGCTATTTATCTCTGATGTGTTAGGCACAAAAACCTCTGACCGTTTCTCAAAACGATACTCCATTCGTTTAGAAACATTATTTGAAAATGATGACTCAGCATAGTAAAAAATGTCACATTTCTGAAAATGAACCTCATCTTGCAGGGGTCTTTTGACTACCTTCCCAATATCCAAATGAAATTATGAAGACACCATTGGAAATATTAGGATCTGTTGATGTCTATCGACTATTCGAACGAGGAAAATGGCTCTCCAAGGCTAAGAAAAATGGTTTTTTCCCAAGGCATTTTTTTGCATATGAAAAATCTGCAATTTCGGCAGCTAACAGGCCGAAAACAAGGGTATCTTAGCCACCGAAAGTCCTGGATTTCGGCAGCTAATAGTGCGATTTCAGAGTACCATAAGACACCAAAATTCCTGAAACCCTGATTTCAGCTTTCGGGTTTTAGGGAAACGGAGCAATGATCAAAATCTCTATGTCGGCCAAACCCTCGACTGCTGAAACCCCGAAATGGTGACATGGCATTTATGTAAAACCCTATTATAGCGATTTTATTATCGTTTATTGCATTATTTTCATGGATCCTCGTGACTTGATTTCTGGGTAAAAACACATCTACACTTTTGGCAGCTAAGGGCATATGAAACCTGAGATTTAAGCTACCGAAATTCTGCACTTTCGGTAGCTAAACACTATAATTTTTTTCCTCCTAAGGTACCGAAAGCCAAAATTTCAATATTTGTTCCAACATAGGCTCCATCTAGGGATGTTGTTTTCTTGCAAAGCACCAAGAACAGTAGACCAAGTGCCTTCATCCATTGGGCGACCTGAAATCGTTCTTATCAAACATTGAACCCTATCACTTTGCTTGCACCTTTCCAAAACAAAAAACTGCTTATGCATTTATTGGGCTATGGAGTCATAATGTCTTAAATCAAAACCATACAGGATGTCAAACTGAACTGGAAACGTACTTAAAACCAATGTTGTACTCTAATGCTCAAATTCAATCTTATTTATATACATCACCTACTCTAACTACTGAAAAATTCTCACTGAATCAAATGATACAAAAATGCCAGTGAAGCCAATCCAAAAATTGTCTACTTATTTGAAATTTGCTCACACTTTCTTTGAGTAGGCTGAAAAAGGAAACTGACAACTTTCATCTGAAATGTTGTTGATCATGAATTTTCAAACTTTTCCTCGATTCCTGTGAAAAAATATCCATGACATAGTGTGTTCCTCCATTAAATAAATCTAAAAGGTCAACAAAAGGATCTTGGAAAAATATATGGTCCCGAGGTTTTAAAACATCCAGGACTACTCTACTTTCTGATTTATAATGCTCAGAATCATTCTCAAAGAGAATATCTGAGCACCCTTCGAGATCATCTGCAATGGCATCTCCAAAATCATGGCATAATCTTGTCTAAAGACCATCATCCCTCCATGAAAAATCTGCAACAAGTTGTTCTACAGAAACAATGTAATAATCATCACTATACTCATCATATTTAGGTTCAGCAGATAACTCAGGAGGGTCATCAGTCAAACAAATGCTCGGGACATCAACCGTGAGCAACTATGATCCTTTATCTGGCATGCTTTCTATCTTAGATTTATACTCCTCCAACTCACAGTCTAAAACATCCTTGAACAGTGAACTTCCTTCAAGACTATTAAATGTGACAACCCTATCCTCTTCATGAAACAAAACAGGGCTTACAAGTTGATTTCATGGCTGGAAATCATCATCATAAATAGGTTCATTAACTTCCTGTAAGGTTTCATCAAACACATGACTGTCATTATTTAAAATCAGATTTACATTTTCAGAAATGGAAGAAGTCTGACTCTCATATCTGAGACTGTGTATACATTGCAAATCTGTGTAAGTAGGGGTTGTAACATGACTATGCAGGAGAAGCTCTATTTCTTCTTCAGTCAAAGGAGAAGGTGGTCTCTGTATTTTCTGGATAAAACAACAATTATTTTCTTTCTCTTCTGCAAGTTGACTGTGATGTTGAATATCTTATTCTCGAATATGATCACAAGAGCTATCATATCCTGCTTCTTTATCATCCAACTCTTCTTCATACTGATCATCTTCATCAACTTGAGAAATTTCTGATATTCCTTCCTCCTCTTCAAGAGGATTTGTTTGATCTTTTTGTCTTATGAATTCTATATTACAACAATCTTCAAAAAGGATTTCAGCTGAATATATCCTCTTACAATGTTGATGAAAAAGTGTGTGAAAATATTTCAATGAAGGAATACTGGAATGGGGTAAGGATTTATACCAGAGTCTAGCATCTCTTTCCAACGAAAAACATAAACAGATTCATGAGGACATATTCATGATGTACATTTAATTCATCCATGATCTTGTAGAATTCAAACAAGTGTTGAGCAGGATTGTCGTCCACATATCCTCCAAATTTAGGAAGGACATCTTCCCAAATTTTAATGTCTGGAACATTGTTTGGAGAACCATAAACATTTATAAAGTCCAGAGGAGAAAACCTTGCAACAATCCGAGCGGTGAGCGAATTCAACATTTTGAGACCAGTGGAGTCGCTAGTGAATCATGTAGAGTCTTCGAACCAAGGAGTCGTCAGGTGAATGATCACAGCCAATTGAATGCCTATCCATTGTTCACCATCAAGGAATAGATCTAAACTTTTTGTGATATCCCAGGGAAGATAGCTTCGTTCCTCCGTCCCCGGCAACGGCGCTAGAAAATGTTGTCGCAAGAGTTCGTTCTAGGATGTAATAGAGCCAAGACTTAGCACATTTTAAATGAAAAAATAATTTGTAGATTGATTAGTCATAGGAGGCTTCTAGAACTAGGTCTGAAATAGGCCCTTCACTCATTTATAGATCAGAAACGAAGAGGCATGACGTCATCTACTAAATTCATTTCAAAATCATGAGGATGGATAGAAGATAGGGGATGAACAAAACTGAAAGAAAAAGCCAGGTATCTAATTCTGACAAATCTGGTCTTCCTTTCAATAGAAGAAATAACAACAAAATTCAAATATATGAACACATGTCTTGTCTCACTCATAGCAAGACAGAGGAAAAGCTATGAACAAATAAAACTTGTAAATAAGGAAAAACAATCAAGATGCAGGTCTTGTTCTACTCACAGCAAAATAGAGGAAAAACTGCACTTTAAGGAATGCTTTAAATTAGCTACAACAGAAGTATCACTGAATTGTAACCATTACAAGTTAAATTAATGAATGGAAGGAAGAAAGAGAAGTAATGAAAACTTCAGAAACAATAACATAGGAAGAAGACAGAATTAGACAATGACAAGGTGTATAATCTCTTGGCATTTTGTTCTATATTTACTAAAAATGAATGCATTACAAACCCAGCCTCCAAAAGGACCTCGGGTTGTTCCCCCCCCCTTTCTTTTTCAAGAAGATACAATAATATAAGTCTTCTACCCCCTTTCGAATCACTGAAAAACGATTCGAATTACAAAAGAAATCCCTCTAGAAATGAGCAAGTATCTCATGTAGGTATTGAGGTCGAATTTCCTCCTAAAAGATAACAACAGTTACCATCAATTTCGGAAACTTCCTGACGTAGACAATGGGCCAAACTGCTGAAAACTGGGGCTATGGTTATGGTTTTGTATCTCTCGAATCGTAACAGTTGTGTATAAACTCAAAGAGTCTTTTTTGAATCTGTTTTTTCTGAGCAAAAACCTCTCTCATTTCCCTGAGATCCATTTCCATTTGCCCAAAATCTACATTTTACAAACATCTGTCAAAACAGGAAAATATGAGATCCGAAAATTAGGGCTCGGAGATGGATTCGGTTCTCCCAATTTGTGACAACTGTAGGAAAAATGAGAGAGGATATTGATCTCTGATGTGTTAGGCGCAAAGAACTCTAACTAATTCTCAAAATGATACTCCATTCGTTCAGAATCATTATTTGAAAATGATGACTCAGCACAGTAAAAAACGCCACATTTCTGAAAACGAACCTCATCTTGTAAGGGAATTTTAACTAACTTCCCAAGCTCCAAATGAAATTATGAAGACACCACTAGAAATATTAGGATCTGTAGATGTCGATCGACTATTCGAATGAGGAAAATGGCCTCTCCAAGGCTGAGAAAAATGGTTTTTTCCCAAGGTATTTTTTTTGCATATGAAAAATCTGTGATTTCGGCAGCTAACATGCCGAAAACAAGGGTATCTTAGCCACCAAAAGTCCTGGCTTTCGGCAGCTAACAATGCGATTTTAGAGCGCCATAAGCCACCGAAAGTCTTGAAACCCCGATTTTGAATTTCGGGTTTCGGGGAAACGGAGCAATGGTCAAAATCTCTATGTCGGCCAAACCCCCAACTGTCGAAACCCCAAAATGGTGATGTGGAATTTATGTAAAACCCTATTATAGTGATTTTATTGTCATTTATTACATTCTTTTTGCGCCTCCTCGTGACTTGATTTCTGGGTAAAAACACATCTACACTTTTGGCAACTAAGGGCATATGAAACCTGAGATTTAAGCTACTGAAAGTCTGCACTTTCGGTAGCTAAACACTATAAATGTTTTCCTCCTAAGCTACCGAAAGCCAAAATTTCAATATTTTTTCCAACAGATGGTAGTGGCTTCAGTAAGATGTGACAGAGTACAAGTGGCTAACAATATGTTGTCAGTTGTCATGGTTGCTTTGCATTTGATCTTGATGAGACATGTGCACAGGACAGAGTTTAAAGACAGAGAACAAGTGAGGTGGCCTATCCCGCACTTGATGACAGGTTAGTAACCTTTTGGAGAACCAAAAGGTCTTAGTGGGGAGGCGTGATCCAAAAGGGATCCAGGAAGGCCTAAAAATCAAAGTTCTAGGAATCAGACGAAACTAGCACCATTGCGTCTGTCTCATCGTGTTGATTTCGGCCATATAATATTTTCCTCAAACGGACATTGTATGTGAAAGTTGTCGCATTCTGATAAAATTCTCAAACAAACAAAAATTCAACTGGTCAAAGTCAATGTTGACGTCAGCAGTACGATAGGTGACGTCAGCATGACATCATGATGACATCATCATGCTAATGTGGCGTCACCAGGAGGTGACATGTGTCACTCAGATTCAACATTATTGGGCTAAGTTGGCACCTGTACAGATTTGACACGTGTCGGTCCATACATGACGTGGCCCAATGACAGGATGACACATGGAAGTACGGACAATAGTTAGGTCATATGCAGCGTGACTAGGCAGTACAGAGATGACATGGCACGACACGTGGTTTTACGGTAGGTGACTAGGTTGTACGAAAGCTGATGTGGCAGTTGACTGGGCTGTACGGCGGTGACGTGGTAGGCTCACTGAATGTTGACGGTGTCGTTGACTGGGCTGTACTGACCAATAATAGGGTGACACGTGGCCCAATTAGAGGGTGCCACATGGCACCTTGTATTTTTCCTATGTCAGCTAGGTCAAAATAATTTGTTACTCCATGGGATTCGAACCCCTGACCTCACGAATGAGCAACATTTTCGCAACCAACAGCAGATCGTTCGGGCTAGAGTGGTACTTGTAAAAGCAGTTGGCACAATTCTCCTTTTATTTGACAGTGGCATGGATTTCGGGATAATCCCCGTCCGACCAGGGGCTAATGACCAGGAGCTAACAGCCTAGGAAGCACGTGGAGGTTTTGGGGCTTGGCCACATGGGCCAAATCCATAAGACTAGGAGCTAAGACTGGAGGGGCCAGCGTGCTAAGACTAGTCTAAGGACACATGGACCATTCACATGTGACCAAGGGCTTGGAGAAAAGGGGATGTGCCCTGTCTATGCAAATTTTTGGGTTTTAAACCATATAATAAATTTTTTAATGATTTTCAGCCCGTTTTGAGTGGATTTTGGTCATTTTTAGGAGATCTGGAGCCCCTTTTTAGGCCATATCTTGGGAGGAAGTTGGGATGATGTTAACAACTTCAAACCTATATAAACTAGAGGTTCTTGGCAGCCAGAGGAGGAGAAATGCTATAGAAGTTTGAAGCCTTTTATGCAAGGAAGCCATTGAGGAGAGGAACTTTGCAGGCCATTTTCGGGAGCTTCGCTCAACCGTTTTCAGTGTCGTCAGTTGTGTTGGGTTCTTAATGTCTAGCAGAAAAATTCCAGACTAGTTTTTAATCCATTTGACACTTTTCTGATGTACTTTTGAAGCTTTGAAGGGAAATAAGAAAGCCTCACCCACTGAGACAAAGGCTCAGAGACGTAGACAATATTGTCGAACTCCGTTAATAACTTTGTTGTTATGGTTTGTTGATTCTTTGTGCTTACTTTCAAATCTGCATATCTTATGATGGCTTCCATGTTATATCATTAATTTCTTCCTCTTTCTTCAATTCCTAAATGGTTAGTGAACTCATTCTTTAAAATCTTAACCATAGTCTTTAAAAGATCTTTTCGGATCATGCATGTTCCAACCTGAAGGAAAATACAACTCCCTAATTTCTCCAGCACCAACTAGAAGGAGGCTCTAACCCCCTAGTTTATAGGCTCCAAACTGAAGGAATATCCAACTCTCTAGATTCTCCAACTCCAACTGGAAGGCAGATCCAACCCCCTAGTTCACGGGATCCAACCTAAAGGAAGCTTCAACTCCCTAGATTCTCCAGCTCCAACTAGAATAAGGCTCTAACCCCTTAGTTTATAGGCTCCAACCTAATGGAAGCTCCAACTCCCTAGATTCTTCAGGTCCAACTGGAAGGAGGCTCCAACCCCATTTCTTTGCCCCTTCCTTCCTCCCGAAAATATAAATGAGAGAATCAACATGTCATTGTTGTTGTCACTGAAACTAATAAACAACATGTCACTCTTATTGTCATTGATGCTATGTAACACCCTTGTTTTCCTCAACTCGTAATTGATCATAATTAGTGATTTCCATGTAATGGCATAAAAACATTGTAAATGTATTATTATTTAATTATAAATGCCAACAGCTAACTGTGGGGGTGAAGTCTTAAAGTGCTGGCCATGATACCACTAGGGGAAAGAGTAAAAGAACCTAGAGAGGTATTCATTGTGTTAAAGAGGACCCAAGCCTCCTTGCTAATAATATTTGATTTTGAGATATGCAAATTTATTTCCTCATCCCATATATCAAGATAAAATCAGTTAACAAGGAAGGGTTGGTGGTTGAGCAACCAACCACCCTCAATAAATACATGTATGGGAAGAACTTTCTAGGACAAATGAATTGTCGGCCAAAGGTACCATAAAGTACCATCCCTGCAGAAAATATTAACCGCACAGGTTCCTTCTGACAAAGGAAATAGAAGGATAGTCGAGAATCTTCCAAAGGTGTGCATGCAAGAGAAGAACACAAGGGGAAAAGAGCAAGGGAGCTCTAAATTTTGGGGGGTTGAAAGAATACCATACCCATAGGGGTGTGAAGAAGAGTGATTAATCTATAAAATAGAAGATCCCATGATTTCCTGACTAGAATACAAGAGGGTTTCAGGATTGATGCTAGTTGGGAAAGAAATCCAATTGGGAAAGCATATGATAAACCCTGCGGAGGCCCTGAGTTCAGTAGGAAGAAGATGAGACTTATGTTGTTTCCATAGAAGTAGAGGAGAGTAACCTACAAAATATAGTTATTGGCTTGATGAGTCAATAGTGAGAGATTTCCTTGGTGGTATCATGGCTTCACACAGGGATGGCCAGAGTGCTAAGAGTGAATGTCTCTGAGCCTACGATTGGGTGGAGAGGTGAACACCCACAGTCAGTTGGCTAGTTAAATTATTTACAGAACAGATAAGTAATTGTATGCTATGTGTGTAAAGTAAAGTGAATGGTTGTTGTATGTAAATGCTCTTAAGCATGCAAGTATACTTAATGAACTGAGTGTTTTTTCTATTGGTGTCCCTCTATGTTTGAGTGATTTCATAATTTTATGGTATTACATATGTTTTCTACATCTGAATTCAGGAACCATGTATCATTTCTGCCTCCTTGATGCAGAATGTTTGCGAGGAATGGAATCCTTGATTGAAGGTAATCTAATAAGATTATTATCTTATGTGAATGTGTAAGAACTTAAGGAAGCTGAGTTAAAAACCTAGCAGAATGATGCAGCATGAGGCTATGAGACTGCTAGGTCCAAAATCTTAAGTTATAAATTCATTTAAGATTGAATGGAGTCGAAGATATTCAGTGGTCATCGATCTCGGGGGAGATTCGATCTGAGTCATCCAAATATGGGATGGTTAGAGTAATAACCATAGATGCTCTTTATCTTAGTTTTATATTTAAGGATATGACATGATGGATATATATACTATACAATTATTATTTACTTACGAATGTCTAAAGTTACTTATATTGAATCGATTGTTTAGATTTAACCTTATTGAGGATGTACCTTAGGTTGTTATGATGATTAAATAAATTGAATCCAAATTGGAAGATTTGACTTGTGGAATAATTTTAGTCATGTGTTAGGAAATAAGTTTAACTCTTATATTAAGGATACTTAATATCTTATGATATAGATGTTTAATAATTAAATTGACAATAGTTTACTTATTTAATGAAACTAAAAAAGAGTTACTCAGAGGA
>SNQJ01S0005071.1:53003-68225 GCA_010110895.2 Picea sitchensis
CACAGAAGTACTCGAACTTCGTCTTGGTTGTAGTCATCAACACTCCTTCTCAGCTAGGGAGGTATTATTCACCAGGCCAAGTCTCTCACGGAAGTACTCGAAGTTTGTTTTGGCAATAATCATCAACACTCCCTCTCAGCTAGAGAGGTAATCTTCATCAGGCCAAGTCTCTCATGGAAGTACTCAAACTTCGTCTTGGCAAGCAGTTTGGTGAGGATATATGAAATATTCTCATGTGTAGGAGGGTACTGCACGTGTATTGCTTTCCTCTGTACCATGTCTCTGATATAATGATATTTTATCTCAATGTGTTTCAATATATCATGAAACACAAGGTTCTCGGAGAGCTTCACGCAGCTCTGGTTATCACAATGAATAATAGGATCCATCTCATGATCAAATAAATTTGTCATAAGTTTGCGAAGCCACACTATTTCGCGGACTGCCACACTCAATGCTATATACTCCGCTTCTGTGGTACTCAAGGCCACAAGGCTTTGTTTCCTATTGCACCAGGAAACCATGGAAGACCTCAAGGTAAAACAACAATCGGACGTGCTCTTTCGATCCACTGCGCTCTCTGTCCAATCGGCATATACCTGCAATCTCGAGTCTACACTGGAGGCATATCTCAGGCTATATCCAACTGTGCCTTATACATATCTCAATACATGTTTCACTGTTATTCAGTGAGTCTGTCTTGGCTGACTTGTGAATTTACTAAGTGCATTCACTGCATATCATATATTGGGTCTGGAGTTAACCAGATACATTAGTGATCCAATCAGTTGTGGATCAATCTCGTCTGAATCATCATCATTCATTTTCTTCAAATCCATCACCATCGGTGTAGGCATGGATTTTCATTCTGTCATACTGAACTTCTTTAATATCCCCATTGTATATTTTCCTTGACTCAAGAAAATCTCATCGGTCCTATGCCATACTTCGTGTCCCAAGAAGTGGTGCATCATACCTAGATCATTTATCTCGAAATTAGAATTCAAAGCTTGCTTGTATCCAACAACAAGGCTTCCTGAATAAGTCACCAATAATGTAATAATATAGGTTTGGATCAGCAACACTCTTGCTGAAATCGAAACTTCACCAAGTATCCATCAATCTTCTCGTACCACAAGGAGTTTTATTTCCCTCTGCCTCTAGCAGAGTCTGTCGAGCCCATGTAGGCCTCTTCCTGGCCTACTGCAATGTCTCTAGGAACCATCAGCTAGAGCTACAGGATCAACTAGATCAACTGCATCAGTAATTGTCTCCCTCTTAATTGTTGAAAGGGGAGAAGGTATTGTCTCTACTTCTGAAATAGTTTGACTCCCTCTGAGTCAAGTAACTCCCTCTAAAGTCAGAAGGATAAACATCTTCCTTTTCCCAATGTTGTTAACCTAGAGACATTCCATGTCTTCTCAGGGCCTATGTTGCCTCTTCATTGTTTTCACGGAGCAAGAAGAAATATGGGCTCATGTACCAAGGATCATGTCCCTTCAACACTAAAATAAGAAATCTGGCCTCCTATACTAGGATAACAACCAATAAAAATGGACTCTTGTACCAGGGATCATGGTCCAAGTCATGAGGGATCCCGCACCAGGGATAATACCCTTCATCATCAAAAACAAGCTACTACAAAGTAATCAATTAATAAACGTAGGACAAGACTTACCTTAGTCTGCAATCATGCTCAATCTTGCTTTTTGTCCCCCTGAGAAGGCTGAGATAGAGAAGAACTCATCGTCATTCTTGCTTGCATTCCTTGACTTCTTTTGAGGTGGCTAATATTGCTTCCCTTGCACATCACTAGTTGTAAGCTTAGTCTCATAGTGACAAGGGCTTGAACCCTTTCACATTACTAGCTGCAAGTTTAGTCTCTTGATGTACACTAGAGCTTCTATATAGCCCACGCTCAAAAGTTACCTCAATGGTCAATCTTGAAACAAGTTTTCAGAAATTTTCTTCAAAAACTTCTTCAAACTTAGAATTAAAAGTTTTGCTAGAATACTTCTAGTAGCAAGATCTCAGAATACACCTTTGAACAGATCATGCTTAGATGGATTTTGCAAGGTAAACCCTTGCCTTGATAGTTGTAAGAAGTGGAATATGTCACCCTTCATCAACACTTTTCATGTGCTCCCTTACATCAGAACTATCCTTCCACCTGGTCACAGCACCTTTCTCGTTTTCACTGAGATAAGGTCTCTAATAATCCCTTTGAGATATGTACTTACAAAAGGTCTAAACTCCACTTAAATATCTTCAAAACTTGTGCTGGAAGCTGGCCTTAATTTCTTCTGAGACTTGCACAGATTTAGGACCTTCACAAAACTGCCCCTGAAAGACTTGTTGCAATTTTTCTGAACTTGTTATAATAGACCTGCACATAAATATCTTGGGATCCAAACATGGGACTCACATTAAGCGTTGCTTCAAACTTGGGCACAGCAGGCACACAGAACTGTTGGGAACTTGGTTACTACATGTCTGAAATTCAGCCTCAGATTCGGCCCAAATGCCTCGGAAATACAGCCTCAGAGTTGTCTCAGAAACAAATCTAAAAGGGGATCTGGAACAGACCTCAACAATTCATAAAAGAACTGATCAGAAACTTACGTTGTACATGAAGTCTGCCTCAGATTTCCTGCCTCAGAATAGGCCTAAAGGTCTGCTTCAGTTTTGACTCTTAGCATACTTGGATCTGTGCCCTCAATGTCAGACCTATAACATGCTTAATATGGATGTCAAAAATATATAGACCTTGCCTAAGGTTACTCTGAAACTGCATAGTATAATATGTCTAGAACATGCTGCAATAACTATGTAACAGCCCTGAAATTCATTCCGGAATTATTGCTCTGAAGTGATCTTAACCAAATCTGAGTTGTCCTTGTTGTTGCCCACCTGTTATCACTCAAGGGTGTTGTTCCAGCCTTCAAATTGTTGCTAGATACCTGTAGCTACTACAGAAATGCTCCACAGGCCTGCAGCCTTACCTCACAAACAATACGAGTCTTCTTCCTCAGCTTCCAGGCCTGGTTCCTTGCTGCGGCTGCCCTAGAATTTTAAGTTTGTTGTTTTTAGGGTTTGTTGTTAGGCATTTTCTGTGGCAGCCTCAGAGGCCTGCGGCTATCCTTAGAAGACCCTAAACATGACTCATCCTAGGATAGTAGGCCTGTGGCCAACCTCATATTTCACTTCAGAATTTTAAGTGAGGGTTTGGCCCTTCCTTTACACTAGCAGCAGGGTTTAGTAGCCCTAAAACTCCCACGGCCTACCTTCAAGCTTGTGCAAAAGTCTTCTTCAAGTCTACTCTGATACCATGTTGAATTTTCAATGAGCTATGGCTCATGCATTTACTTTAAATTTTTTGTTTAGTTTTTACTTGAACCATAACTACTGTAGCAAACCAAGATCACAAGAAGAATAACCATGCACAAGAACACAAGAATTATCCTGGGAAACCCTTCTCAACAAGGGAACAAAACCCAGTCAATCCTTTTCTATATTCTTCAAGAGAAAGACCTCCCACACCATCATCAAACCTAGCACACAAGAGGGTGTTGTAATTCTCATAATTTTAGACCACAACTTCTGAAATCATGAGATGACACAATGTTAAGTGTGTTTCCTCAATGGGGACACCTTTATTTATATAAGACTTATCACATCAAATGATGTGTCTATTGGCACAATAGGGTCGACCTCAATAAATAAAAATATAATTAATAATTACCATATTAATTATCTTTTACTTTATGGTGGGGCCGACCTATACCCTTTACATCACAAATAGGGTTACAGTTAAGTCTGACTCTTGGACAACATAGCAAGGGATCCCATACACCCACTAGTGCTCAGCCACTAGGGGCCACATCCATCTGTGCTCATCCACGAGGATGTCCACATCTCTATCGCATTGTGTCTCACAGCAGAATCACACTCACTAGTGCCCAGCCACTAGGATCACGTTCACCTGTGCTCAGCCACAGGCACGTCCAACTCAGCAGATCGTTTTCTCATTGCATCTCACAGGAGAATCACACTCACTAGTGCTCAGCCACTAGGATCACATTCACCTGTGCTCAGCCACAACCACGTCCAACTCAGCAAATCGCTTTCTCACTGCGTCTCACGGGAGAATCACACTCACTAGTGCTCAGCCACTAGGATCACGTTCACATGTGCTCAGCCACAGGCATGTCCAACTCAACAGATCGTTTTCTCACTGCGTCTCACAGGAGAATCATCTAGAGTATCACATCATCTCAACTCTCTACACAGATGAGACCAGTACATTGTTTCATCTCCGTCTCCGAGAGAACGACACACCCAACTCATGGGCTTCCCCACACAGGGGCACACAACATTCCATCTCCGTCTCAGAGAGGAACCGCACACCCAGCTCATGGGATTCCCTACACAGGGGCACACAACATTCCATCTCCGTCTCAAAGAGGAACCACACACCCAACTCATGGGCTTCATCACCCCATACAGGGGCACAACGTTCCATATCCATCTCAAAGAGGAACCACACACCCATCTCATGGGCACACACAACTCATGGGCTTCCTCACAGGCCGACTCACTCAGTCTGTGTCTTGGAGGATGTCTCACGCAGTTGTAATCATCAACATCTCATGCGGCTCCTGCATGTACCTGGAAACTTCTCCCATTGCATACGTGATATCTGGACAGGAGTGAGTGGGATATAGGAGGCTCCCCACTAGTTGTTGATACTTGGTGAAATCCACCAATGGTGTATCCCCGCCATCCTCGAGCTTGACCCTTGATAAGAAAGGTGTGGTTGTCGATTTACAATCGGTCATGTTGAACCTAACCAAAAGTCTCTGGCATAGTTTACCTAAGAAAACTTGATTCTTGAATCAACTGGATAATTTCAAGGCTAAGGAATAAGTGTAATGGACCCATGTCGAACATTGAAAACCTATCATGCAAAGCATTCTTGACTGCAACAATAATTGAGTTTGAACTACCTATGATTAATAGATCATCTACATATAGCACTAAAATCAACAGAGACAGAAGTTCTCAGCAGATAAACATTGGGATATGATTTACAACGAATAAAATTTTGAGAAAGTAAGTAAGAATCCATCTTAGCATACCATGCTCTAGGATCCTGCTTGAGCCGTAGAGTGACTTTTTGAGTCGACAAACTAGAGAGGGCCCCTGCGGCTGCTCCATGTAAATATCTTCTTCGAGATCACCGTGAGAAATGCATTCTTCATGTCCATTTGGTGAACCTCACACTTCCTTGATGCTGCAATGGCGAGGGCTAACAATATGGAATCCATCTTTGCTACTGGAGCAAATGTCTCGTCGTAATAAATCCTGTGAACTTTTTAAAATTCTATTGCCACCAATCTTGCTTTGTAGCAACACACAAGACCATTTGTTGCTTTCTTCATCCTATATACCCATCTGCATCTAACAAGCTTCCTATATGAAGGAAGTGGAACCAAGTCCCAAGTTTGGTTCTCAATGAGGGAGTTGTACTCTTCGTTCATAGCTACTTTCTAGTTGGGATTCCCTTCAACCTATGCATCGGTCTGAGGGACTGGGGCTAGAACCATGTAGCAATGTATGGGAATTACTAGTTCTGTGGCTATGAGTGCATGTGGAGCCTCCTCAAATTGAGATCTCATCCTCCTCATATCCGTTGGATTCCCCAAAAGATCACATGTTGCATGTAGGGTGGTCTGTGTCCATTTGGGTCTTGGATCTAGATCTTAACATGCATGCTCATGATCTTTCGAATCTGATTCAAAAATCATATCTGAAATCTGATCTAAGTGGTAGGATGCATCATCTCGGATATCTGGTACAAGAGGAAGCACAGAATTTTCTACATATTGTTCCAAATATGCATGCACATGACTTTCTTTGAATTAGACACTCCTACCAATGGTTAACTTGTCTGTTTAAGGTTATATCAGTCTGTATCCCTTTAAACCCTTAAGATAACCCACAAATATGCATTCTATGCTTTGAGGCTCCAAATCCTTCCTCTTCTCTGAAGGTACGCAGGCCCATGCACGTGATCCAAAAATGTTGAAGTGTTTCACTTTTGGTTTCCTGCAACTCCAGGCTTCAAAAGGAGTCATGGCTTTCACAGATTTGTGAGGAGATCAATTTTGTATGTATGTGGCACATTTGATTGTTTCAGCCCAAAGTTTTGAGGGAAGGGACTTTACATGCAGCATGCAACTTCCCATCTCTTTCAGAGATCGGTTCTTCCTCTCATCTACATCATTATGTTGTTGAGTGTATGGAACTGTGTTCTAACTAAATACCTACCTCATCACAAAGATGTTGTATATCCTTGTTTACATACTCCCCCAACATTATCTATGCAAAGGATCTTGATCATATTCCCAGACTTCTTCTCTACATGTGATTTGAAATCCTTGAGATGCTCAAACACTTCATATTTTTTCCTAAGAAAGTACACCCATGTGCATCATGACCAATCATCAATAAAATTCAACAAATATTGGGACTTTCTTATGGAAGGATGAGGAAAAGGCCCCATGAGGTCATTGTGAACAATCTACAAAGGAGAGGAGGCCCTACATGCCTTTCCTTTCTCAAATTTCTCTTGCGGATGCTTGCCAAGAACACATCCTTGACAAACTCCATCAGAAAATTATATGTCCGGAAAACCTTCCACCATCCCCTGTTGTTGAGTTGTTGTATGTACCTGAAATTTAAGTGGCCAATTATTTCGTGCCAAAGAGTGCTATTATCATTGGCATGAGTTAGTAGCGATGTAGAATCTGATTTTGCAACAAGTTTAGAGAACATGCACAATTTATATTTATGATCTACTTCACCTACAACAATTTTGGAGTTGTCTTCCATGTCAAATATTGTCACGGAATCCGATGTGAATTCCACCATTTTCCTTGTGCTTGTATGTGTGATTTGGTACACAAAGAGTATATTTATGGAGAGTTTCGGAGCATGCAAGACATTCTCACAACTTTCATTTATGGGATCCACTCTCCCTTATTCATAGACTTCTACTAGAGATTCATCTCCCATAAGAATGGGAGGACCCATGCATGTTTCTAATGGTGAAAGGACATATTTTGCAGCTGCCATGTGGTGTGATGCTCGTGAATCAATGATCCATGCATCGGGATAAGAATGAATTGCATTCAAAGCATGCGTGTTACCTCAAGTTTCTGGTGCTTTTTCTCCCATCTTCTTCTTAGCGTTTTCAGGAATGCAGTCCCCAAGATTTTTCTACTGGAGTGTTTGCGCCATGAGGTAAATGGTTTTCTTCATGCAAGAGGATTCAAGATGGTAACCACAATTGCAATAACTGCACTTTGATTTCCATTGCTTTGCATTTCCTACTTTAGTGTTGGAAGATTCATCGAAAGGTTTGAAGTTGCCTCCCTTTCTTGGATCTGGATCCTTCTTTCCTTTTCCTTTCTGTTTGGATTTTGAGTTGAATTTGTGCTTTCATGCACAACAAGTGCATGCAATTTGAAGCTCTTGATTGTTCCAATCTTGATGAGCTTGTATTGCCCATGCATCAAGGACTCAATGAATACGTTCAATGTGAGAATTGTCCAAGTTGCACTCGATGTAATAATTATTGTATGAAATGTGGAGACAAAAACGACATATTCCAGACCCAACTTTGATAGAATAGCAAGAATCAACTATTTTTCTTTCTTTGATTTATCAATCCCACACCCTTTTAGTTGAAGTAGTGAAGATTTGAACTTCATGAAGAAGTCTTTGATATTCTCAAAATTGTTTGGATCTAATGAGTTTAACTCATTCTCGAGCATGTGACCATGCATCTCATCTTGTTTTTTGAGGAGACCTTCCAGAGTGGTCCAAACCTCGTTTGGAGTGGTGGAATATTCAACATGAAACAATAATTTGGGAGAGATGGACATGCAAAGGAAACTGAAGGCGTCATCCATGCAGTTGAAGTATATGGTTTTCTCGATGGCGGATGTGGGTTGAGTTTTTGTTGCCATGGTTATTCGATATAATCCTCTACCTCTTAGTAGAAGTAGAATCTTTGGCTTCCAATCGAAGTAATTGTATGACGTAAAAAATGTTCCGACGGCGGAAATTCCATTCTTTGCAGTTGCTTCAAGCTTCTGTACCTACAAATGATTGTTTGTGCATCTTCTACCTTGAACCTGTGGGCTCTGATACCATGTAAAATTGGAGTGAAACCTACACGGAGAATTTAGCTAGCAATAATGAACACAAAACTTGCAAAGTTGGGAGAAGAAGAGAAGAATTGGAGAAAAGAATGAAAAGAATTGTATTCCACACAATGAGAGAATGAAAAATTACAACTAATATACTCTACATGGATGAACTAATGCACCATGGTAGTGAGATCTAGAGAGATGTGGACACGCACTGACAAAAACAGAAGTGAATTGTCACCTAGTCCTAGTTATTCGGTCATGCAATCATCAGTTAATTGGCTCACATAAGAGGAGTGGGGAGAATCTCGTGCATGCACATGTGGTGCACCCTCCTATCCTCATGTGTGTTAGGTGTGCCCTCCTGCTGATGATCCCAATGTGCGTGCACCCTCCTGGTGATGATCCTAAGGTGAGCATGCAAGACTTGGTGATAATATCAAAGTTTCCATGCGAGACTTGACTCCACTAGTCTAACTGAAGTACAAATGAGTAGTGACTGAAGAGGATGCGGTGCCCTCATCTAGGGGAGAATATCTCAGACCAGGGGTGCCCTCAACATAGACTAATAAACTTAGGAAAAGAAATATTAGGTGGGTGTGTAATATCTTCAATACCAACACCATGAGCAGGAGGCAAAACCAACACCATGAGCAGGGGGTCAAGTCAACACCACACGCAAGAGGCATCACACATAGAAGCACACCATGAGCAAGAGGCCAAGCCAACACCATGAGCAAGGATTCAAGCAGGTCAAGCCAACAGCCTCCAAAAATTGAGCAAACGGATCTAGTAGGAGGCTAAGAAGAAACAACTATAACAAGAAGTAACTGCAAATAACATTGTTACTTTACAAAATTATATATATATGCATTTTGTTTGGATAAAAACATTTTCCCAATATTGAAACTACGACATCTCATGGGAGAATAATCTAGGGATAATTCTGTTTGATTTAACTTTTGATCGAATCTTAGTTACATTTGTTCTGCTGAAAACTAATTTTTTCAAGTGAAATTTTGAGAAATATCATTTTTCCACCCACGGTTTTCACAAAATAGAAACAGAGGTTCATGTTTTCACCCCTTGGTTTTGTCATGTCCTTTAGGTAGGATGTGTCACTTCCTTTATTGTATTATTATTATTATTACTTATTTGATGCTTATTTATATATTTATGTCTGTTACATAAAGAAACTAGAGACATTGCATGGAGAACATATACTTCAAGAAATCAAGGATTCCCATAGAGGTTTGCAGGAAGAGGACGAGTTGCTCAAGGAGGTCGCACTAATGAAGATCCTTGCCCAAAGAATGCAACTGCCAAAAATCCACCATCGGATTAGCCATGCGAATGTATGCAAATTGTAAATGCATTAAATATGTATTTACCTAGTAATTTGTCCAAGGTCAAAATAATTGTTCCATTAATTGAAATAGCGAAGATCCTAGCACAAAGTAAGAAGTTGAGAAAAAAAATTGTCTATGAGGAAGTAAATGAGGATTGCCTTGTAGTATTTCAAGGCATAAATCAAGGTAGAAGAAATGGTAATCACTCTCCCTTGTATATCACATTGATGGCGAAAGATGTGTTGCTTCATAATTGCATGCTACACTCAAGGGCCTCTATAGGTGTTCTTTGAAGGTCGTGAATCAACTAGGACTCAAAACCACACTACCTTATAGGAATGTATGTGCCATGGATTCAAAAATCAAGGTGTATGGTTTGATTAAAGATCTCTAGGTTAAGTTGTGGTTATTGATCAAAATATCACTCTATTGATAGGCATATTGGTCATTGATGTCTCAAATGTATGGAGAATGTTGTTATCTAGAAAATGCATTACTAAATTGAGTGGAAGCATGTAGAGGGACTTGTCTTATGCCACCATTCGCACATGTGAAAACACGTGTCACATTGCATAGGGAACCAATGATGAAGTATCATGTTGAAGACCCAAAGAATCCAATGAATGAGCTCATGTTTGTAGAGGATGATTTTGGAAACTAGTTTATCATGGCACAATCCATAGTCCCACCTTTGGAGGATGCACCCAACGAAGAAAACCGAACCATGTGGAAGATGCACTTTGATGAATCCCAATCTAAGACATGAGAAGGAGTAGATATCATATTCACATCTCCTCAGAGTGAGACCACATTTTTCTCTTATAGGTTAGAGTTTGACTGCACAAATAATATTGCAAAATATGAAGCATTATTGTTAGGATTGGAGTTAGCAAGAGAGACGGGTATAAAGGTGTTGAAGGTCATTGGGGACTTAAACTTGGTGGTGATGCAAGTAATAAACCAATTGTTGCAAAAAAATATTGATTGAAGAGATACATATATGCAATATAGGACACAACAGAGTTGTTTGATGCATTTATATCAGCATTGTCACAAGGAAAGAGAATGTTGAAGTTAATGGACTGGTGATGGTTCCAACCACTCTTCAACCATGTGAGGATATGAGTCAAAGCAAACACAAAATAGAAGTTGTCTTTAGGCCCTTTGTCCTAGATAATTTTGAGCATTGGTAGGTTTTCCATGATGTACAAATAAATAGATTTTTGAATAATTTCCAAGAATTATCTCAGTACCAAATAAATTGGCAGGGTGAAGATGAAGAGGTCGTGCAACTGAAGGAGAATACGTTTCCCACATTGGGTTTTCTACTACAAGAAAATACATTTGATTAACACATGTACAAAGGGTAGAGGTAAATAAGTAATCATGTTGATAGCATGGAAATAAATATTGGATCAGAAGAAAGCCCAAAGCTCATCTAGATTGATAAGGGTTGTTCTGTCGAAGAAATGGGAGAAATTGAAACCCCCATTCAAGAATACAAGGATATATTCCCTTGGACCTATGATGATCTCAAAGAATATAAAGGAGACAATTATTTAACATACTATCCCACTAAAGGACAATGCTAAACCTCTCAAATACAAGGAAGGACACATGAATCCATTGGCATTGATCATACAAAAGGAGTCATAAAGGATGTTGGAGTCCAAAATTATTGCTCATATGAGACATTCATCATAGGTGGCTAATTTTGGTGCCAGTGAGAAACAATTATAGAGAGATCAAATTATATGTCAACTTTAGGAATTTGAATGAGTTGTCTCTCAAAGACAATTCTCCACTTCCTAGTATGGAACACTTGTTATAGAAAGTCACTAGATTAGGTATGATGTCTATGTTGGGTGGTTACTCGGGTTACAACCAAGTACTTATGAAGGAAGACTAGCATAAGATGGTTTTCTCTACACCACAAGAAACATTTGAATATCTCAGGACACCTTTTGCTCTGTTGAATGTCATATCCACCTTTCAAAGAGCTATGGACTATGCATTCAAGGATATCATGGGTAAGACTATTGTGATTTATCAAGATTATTTAACTATTTTATCTAAGGAAAGAAATGCACATGTTCACCATCTTAGGCAGGTTTCTGAAAGATGACAAAAATAAGGGATATCTCCAAGTCCCAAGAAATCAATGTTTAGAGTGGATGTAGAAAAGTTGCTTATCCATATTGTGTCTAAAGAAGGTGTTAATATTGACCCAACAAGGATAGAAGGGATCCAATAGGTACCATCACCTTGGAGCAAGTAGGGGACACATTCAATCTTTCGCTAGATTAATTTCATCATAAGATTCATACCTAACTTTGTTGAGATCACAAAGCCCATTTTAGAAATGTTGAAGAAGGATTGGGTATTTAAATGGGATAACAAAGGCAAAAGGGCATTCCATGAAGTCAAATAAGCCATTGTCCCAGCACCAATTTTGGTAAGCCCTAATTATTCTAGAGATTTTTAGATATTTTCATTTGCCTCAAAAGATACAATTGCAAGTTACTTTTACAAAGAAATGAACACAATTTGGAGCAGCCCATGGCATTTGTGACCAAAGGACTTAGAGGATCTACGCTAAAATACGCCATCATGGAGAAGAAAGCTTATGTCTTGGTCCAAGCACTAAAGCATTTCCAAGGTTATGTTGGGTACTCCAGGATAGTCAGCTTTGTTCCACACCCAATCATGAAAGGTATCTTATCACATCAAAATGTTTGGGTATTAGGGAGAAGTGGATATCCAAAATATAAGAGTATGATTTGGGAATCAAGCCAACTAAATTAGTGAAAGCCCGGGATTAGCGAGAATGTTGACAAAAGGAAATGAAAGAGCATTAAACATGGGAGGTAAAATAAATCCAGAGATGACCTTGGTGGTGCTTGAATATTTGCAACAACATGAATGGTACGAGGATATCATTTACTATTTGTAAAACCTATAATGTCCATATGATTTTCCAGAGCACAAAAGAAGGGCATTAAGATTGAAGTAGCAAAGTATTGCTTGATCCAAGGAGGATTGGGTTGGAGGAATTAGTGAGTTTTCGTACTTAGGTGTGTAGATCATGTTATCGCACAATCTATACTTTCCCAAAGCCCAAGGCAAGTGGATGCAAGATTGTCGTAACAGGTAGTGACCTATCACTGTCACCTTAATAGGAAACCCCTTTTTATTTAGGGGTATGTTGCAATACCCCAGGGGAGACGTCCCCAGTGACCTGAGGGTTTGAGAAGGCTAAGGAAAAAGGTACAAGAAAGTCCCCCCCCTCTCACAGGTCACTCAAGTTAAAGGTTCTCTGTGTCTTATATAGATGAAGCAAAAAAGGGTAAATAAAGTGTACCTGCCCAGAACAAGACAACAAATAGAAAAAAGACTGCAATTTCCAAGTACCATATGATATTAATGCTTCATAACACCATGAAGCTCTGGAAAATAAGTAAGCTGATATAAGACTGCAGCAATGTAATTATTTACAACAGCACTGAATGTTTTGTAACATCCACAATAATTATACCTTAAAAATGCTTGAAAAGGGCAAGAAAACCTAGCTCTAAGTTCACAGAATGATAACTACTTGTCAAAAGCAAAATTGGCAATGTCTAATTAGCTTTTAATGTTACCTTTGAGATAAACTTGTTTTTGTTAGATGGTTGTAGCAATCTTTTGCAACAACAGCAAGTTAGTCAATGAGTTAGTCTAGTTTAAGGTTAGTAGAAGTTAGTAAAAATTTCAAGGAAGATAGTTTGAGAGTTGTTTTGATCAATCAATCACTATAGTGGGTAAACTAGTGCCTTCTGGGATAATGGAATCTACAAGTGACGGTTCTCTCTTGGAAGAAATGACACAATGATTGTAGTTTCCTAAAAGGAAGAGATAGATGGAAGAGGTGTTGGCTCTTCAAGGCCTCAAACATCCAAACCCTAAAGATGGATTTGCTAGAGTGTAAGCAATTTTAGGCTCTAGCAAACCTTCCTCCCTTAGACTATTAAAAGATATTAGAAGCAATAATTGACTCAGTAATAACCACTAAAGTGCTAATATTTTAGGGCTCTAGAGGTTCACCTAGGTCAAGGTCTCCTTAGCAAAGTCTAGGAAATGAAGAGTAAAGAAGTAGCAAGTTAAGTCATTTACTCCTAGGGTTAGTCAAGCAAGCAATTTCATAATCTTTAACATGAATAAACAAATTTACCATAAACCATTCAAATAAAATGAAGAMTTGCAGATTTACTTACTTCACCAAGAATAATCAAGCCATAAAACCCTAGAATGCCAAGTAACTTCACCAAGAAATGATCCAAGTTGCAAAATGATCCAAGAGAAAGTGCGCCTAGAATTTCAKCCAATAACCCTAAAAAATGGTGCAAATTTCAGGCCACACTACTTGTGTGATGATTGATGCTGAAAAAATGAGAGTATTTCCTCTTTATTTATATAGTATCAATGACCTTTAATTAAAATTAGGTCATAAAAAGGCCGACATGGCCAAATTACATCAAAAATCCAATTTTTACATAAATAAAGTTAATTAAACCCTAATATCATATCCAAGGATGACGTCATGCCCTTCTAGGGTGCATTAGGCCCCTAGGGTGGAACAATAGGCCTCAAATGCAGAACGTTTGGCCTCCAAAGGCTCTGAATGTTGCCACACATGCCAACTAGCACACAACCGTCCTCATTAATGCAAACCCTGATTGGATGACATCTAGGGTCAAAATGATGATGTCATGGGCTCTCAAGGGTCAACGTCCAGGTGGAAAGGCAAGACCCCCCTGGATCTAGTTATGTCAGAGTGTCTCAGGGGCAACATCCTTATTTCTTCCTGGTGCAAGCCTCTGGTGTCTCTCTGCCCCAGGTTGGGGTCACAGCATCCATCTGTGGGCTTTCAACCCCATGGAGGTCCGAGCTAATCATTCCCCCATATGTACCTGTCCACCGGGAAATATCCTACAACAACAATAAGTACGCCCTCTAGGGGTTCATAAGTCATAGGGATCATAGCAATGCCAATCACATCTAATAATCAAATTACCCAAACATGTGCATCAAAACCCCTCTTTACCCAAACAAATGCTCAAAGATGTTATGCAGTTTAACAAGTCATGTTTGGAGAAGGTTTTAGGATGTCCTATTGGGCTAACCCTCCTTAAGTTTGGGGTGTTTCCTAGGTGATAACCAATCGAGGTCATGTAAGTGCGTGTGAAGTGGCATGGGGGAATTGTTTGGGAACATGGTGCAGTGATAACAGGGAAATGTAGGCCTTGCCTGTGGGTGCCTTTGTAAAAGGCAAGTTGCACCTTATCATGGATGTCATTGTTTCCTAGCCCATTCAATGCCTTTTATTCTTAGTTTTATTTCTTTTGGTATTTTTCTTTTAAAGGGAAGAGTTAGGGGACATTGTCCTGGCTTGGTGACCAGAGGTGACAGCGTTACCCACAAGCATTTCACGGAGATGAGAAGGTTGGCTCGTGATGAGACCCTCTTTCTCTTGGTTATGCCACCAAGAGCCACTACCCTGGTTTGGTGACCAGATAGATGGTAGTGTCATACCGCTACATGCCCATGGTCCTAATAGGTCGGCTCATGATGAGACCTCCCATCCACCAACTAGTACCTTGAGTTTTGATTTATCTTAT
>SNQJ01S0005071.1:69163-81081 GCA_010110895.2 Picea sitchensis
AAGAGAATAATCGCAACAACAAATTATTTCACGAGATGGGTAGAGGTAATACCCACAAATAGGGTGACTCACAAAGTTGTAATAGATTTCTTGGAAGAGAAGATCATCACCAAATTTGGCATTCTAGCAAAAATCACCACTAACAATGCTAAGGCTTTTAGGTCTAATGAGTTCGAAAAGTTTTGTTTTGATTATGAAATTACTTTGGCAAATTCATCAAATTATTATCCATGAGAAAATGGATTAGCCAAACACAACAATACAACTTTCCTGATGATAATAAAGAATACCATGGGGGATAACAAGTGTTGCGACAACAAGTTTAAATATGCCTTATGGGGTGATTGAATCATCAAAAAAGAAGCTGTGGGAAAAAGTTTGTTTGAGCTAGTATATGGAATGAATGTAACTTTGTCAATCCACTTGAAGATACCAATATATCAATTGTTGTAGCATTTCACATCAAATCAGCAGGCAGTCTAGGCAAGGATTGATCAATTGGTAGAGCTCGAAGAAACCAGGAGGAAGGATTTTGATCACTTTGTAGAAAATCAAAACAAAGTCAAAAACAAGTTTAATAAGGAGGCCCAATCGAGGATTTTCCATAAATGAGACACGATTCTTATGTAGGATAAAAGGAATGAAAAACTAGGTAAGCATGAGAATTTTGACAACTTATGGATTGATCCCTACAAGGTCGAAGATGTTGTTGGTCCAAATACTTTCTATCTCAGCCACCTAGATGGAGAGAAAGTGCAACTACTCATAAATGGGAAAATTTTGAAAATCTATTATTTTGATGGCTTATTTAAATGCCAAAGTAGCATAGAAAGAATAAGCATGTACGATCATTAGTAGTTGTTATTTTTATTTTTTCCCTTTGGCACATTGGCTCATGCCTTATTTGTAGAGCCTCCTAAGAGTGAGTAGTTAGATATGAGCACTCTCGAGTTTCTTTGTAATAAATTTGAATTGGACATTTGCATTGAGGGTGACAGAGATGTTCATGTCTGGATCATTACGTAACTTGTTTTTTAGCCTTTCTATTTTCTTGGTCGGTACATCATGTCTACCAGCATCCATTAAAGATTCTAGATTCCTCATGCACCCTGTAGGAGTGTACAATTCCCATGTGGATCCAGTTATTACCCCTAGCTAGGCATGAAAAACTAAGTGCCTAGGTTAAGGATCATGATGGAGATTACTTGAGAGGCTCTTATACATATTTTAAACATGTTCATCCATTTAGGGGAAACTTTTGAGGCATGTCACATTCCATAAGGCAATTATATGTATTTGAAGGAATGACACATATCATAGAGAGTTTCTGGGAATCATTTGCAAAGAGGTCTCTAAAACGCCCTTATTGAGATGGTGACATGTCATCTAGGAAACCCTCTCACGAGATCAAATACTTGTCCAAGAGGGAGCACCCATCATTCTAGAGGTTTCATGGATGGCTTCATGGCATATTCAAAGGTCATATGTGAATGAAGAGAGAAGAAATTCCAAGAGTTGAGTTAAGATCTAGTTGAAGCATGGAAAGTTAAGGGCATATTTTGATGTGAGGTTCATCTTCTTCTCATTTCATGGTTGAATTTGGTACTAAACTATGTCAATAAATCTGTTGTAAAGATCGTTTGTTGAAAGGTTGGTTTTGCTCCTAAAGAATGGCCAAGGTTAAGGTAAAACCCTCATCTTTTGTCATTGAATAATACAAATTCATGCTGTTGTTATTTATGCTCTTATTAAAGGTTGTTCATGTCTCTATTATTCATGATCAATGCATCCTTGTTATTGTTTTTCTATTATGTAAATAGGCACACCTTTGCGAGGGCTTTCCATCACATTTTTGCATACTAAAATCAGTTCGTAGGGTTGATTATGACATGTTTACAATAGAATAATCACACTTTATTATCATATATTTGTGAACCCTCTCAGATTTGGATATTGACTCCATTTCCCTAACTGGGTTGGCACTAGTCTACTCTTTCACCCACTTACTTTTAAAGAATATATTATGTCTTTCACTAGGGTTATCCCCCTTGTGCCAAAGGAGAGTTGACATAAAGCAAGAGGAGGTGTCACTAAAGTGAAATTGGGCAAGCCTCCTAAGTTCCTCCAAGGTTGCACTTGTTTTCAAGGCTTTATAACTTTAAGTGCAAGTTTGGGGGGTAACACATTCAAGAGGCATTATATTTTTACCTTGTTGTCTCTGATATACTTAACATATCTTAGCAACTCCAATAACTTTGTTACATACTCATCCATAGACATTTGTCCTAACTTTAGCTCATGGAACTCTTGCTACAATCATAAAGGTATTTTTCCTTAGAATTATTTTTGAACTCTTCCATAAAAAAAAAAATCGATCATTGTTCTTCTTTACCAATGGGAGATTATCCCACCAAAGGGAAGCTCTACCACTCAAATTAAATATGGCAACTTTGGCCTTCATATTTCCGGAGTAACCATGAACCTTGAAATATTTCCTCGTTCCTAGGAGCCAAGCTTCAACCTCTTGCCTAGACCTCGCTGTCAAATTTGGGTGGTTTCACCTTGTGAACTTTCCTTGCAGCCTATCTTTGAGAGGCCTCTTTATCCTATGACTACTTGGAGACGATTTTGGGCTACTTGATGAGTCTTCAAATGTATATGACTTACAAACAAATGATTCTAATGGAGATGGATGGTATTTCACATCTCATGAGGATCTATTTGAACCATGGGACCTTATGTGAGAATGCCTTCTTGAACTACTCTTGCTCCCATCAACATTATTGGAATTTTGTCCATGTTGTAATTTCCTTTGTATGTTTCTTAGGCTTTGGGGCATAGCTACATTAAGCTTGTTTTGTTCCTCTTGAGCCTTCATTAATCTTTCATTGCCTACCATATAGCTTCGAATTTTCACCCTTAGGCTTCTCATGGTTTCTTCAATATATTGAGGGTTCTCTTGATTTCTATGTCCATTCGACTATGTTTTAATCTCCTTAGCTTACAAGTTTTCACCTGTGACATCTACGTCATAATCAAATGGGTCTTGTGCATCGTCCATGATGACAATTTCTTAGTTTGATCAAGCCCAACACTCAGCTCTACTAATTTATCATATCTATGTACAACTTTGCTAAAGTAAAATTTAATACCCAAGATAAAACTACAAAAGTTATGCACAAGAACATTTTTATTAGTCAACAACCTTATGAATCATCATCTTACTCTTACATTCACCTAATTTTGCATGCCATAGTGAAGACAAAAGCATAACTTCTATTCTCCCCATTGGGATGTTACTAATTCAAGATGACATTTGGGGATTTTTTACTTCCAAGCACCACTACAAGTGTCAATTTACGCTCAACTCTACTATTCATATATATGTTCCCTTCATGGCAATTTCGTTGGAGTAAAATTTAATCCTCAAGGTGAACTGCAAAAGTTATGCACAAGAACATTTTTATTAGTGAACAACTTTGTGAATCATCATCTTACTCTTACATTTGCCTAATCCCGCATGCCATAATCAACACAAAAGCATGACTTCCATTATTCCCATTGGGATGTTACTAGTTCAAGATGACATTCGGGGGTTTTCGACTTCCAAGCACCACTGCAGGGGTCAATGCTCTTCTTAACCTTTTATTTTCCTATGCTACAGCGATTGTTGATCCTCCTCAATTAGAGGGTGAGTGCCAATCAAAATTCTCCTCACAAATGGTTGTGTGGCCTCCTTTCCATTTCTGCCATGTGACTTGTTCATGTTGCTAGCAAGGAATTTTACACAGTGCTTTCAACAACTCTTAGTGCTAAGGAGACAACTATTTGGTACATAGATATTGTACCACATTTCACCTTCCTATATGAATGTGGGATTATTTTGAAAAAGGGTTAAGAGGATATCCTTTAAAACTATGTTGTGATCTAGATCATTGATATCAAATAGATTGGATGTGTTAGAATTAGGGAAGTAACAGCAGAAGATTACTGTCTTTTAAAAATCTGTTAGTGAGAACAGTAAAGATCTGAAATAAATCTAGACTTAGAACAAAAAGTAATCTGAACTGTAGTGTTTTATATAAGTGCTAGAATTTCATTCTGATCATAGGCAGTTGTTAGATAATATCTTTCTAAATAGATCACAGATCTGAGCAGTAGTTTTACCAAGATCTAAACAGTCTGATCTAGGTAAAAGACAAACAGTTCTAAACAATAAAATCAGATCTAGACAGTAGATAAACAGATCTAAGCAATAAACCGATCTAGATAATTAGATGACAGATTTAATCAATGGATCTGATATAGATCAGATCTGAACAAGAACAAAAAGATCTAAATCATGAAAAACTTCAAAATCAAAGAACAACTTATAGATCTAAACAATAAGAAATTGAACAAGTCACTTACCTTGAAGTCTTACCTCTGATCACTGAAGGAGATCATGCCACACACAAGAGATGGAGTGCCACTGAATAGTATGCTCAGAAAAGGTCTAGGGTCATAGATCTACCACAAGGGTAAGATCTCTTGCCAAGAGAATGATCAGACTGTCTTGCCACCAAGGAGATAACACCCTTAAACCTCTCACAGAAATTTCTGGAAACAAACCCTCATGCATACTGAAAATTCCATGGACTCAAACCCCATTTAAAGAAGAGATAGCAAGGGTGAAGGCTGTCTTAGATAAAACAGTCTGAGAGAGGCCGCGGCTCAAAAGGTAGGGGCCAGATCTGTTCTAGAGAGGCCACGGCTCAAAGTAAGGGGCCAGATCTGTTCTAGAGAGGCCACGGCTCAAAGTAAGGGGCCAGAATTATACTAGAGAGGTCACGGCTCAATCAGATCTGCACTAGGAAGGAGACGGCAGCTTCAAACACTTTGCAACAGCAAACAAAGTAAACCTCAGCTCAGCAACCCTTAACACAGACYTGGCATCAGCAAGRAAGGACCTTCWTCACACCAAAGACACATGGACCTGTSAACAAMAATAAYCAAGGCTGAWCTGAACTGTTGGAGGAGGRCCGCAGCTTCAAAGAGGAGATCCRCTCACTTTTGRAAGATAACATGAGTGTGTMTYMAAGGTARAGGGGTAGGTCTCTATTTATACTTTAGGCTAGGGTAGGTTAATAAAAATAATAATTAAAAGTAACAATTAAAAATAACATGTTTAATTAATATAWWTATTAATTAAACATGTTATAATTAAAACATTTAATTAATMTTTTCACATTAACCCMTAAAGMAAAAAAMMAAAAYCCCAAWTAAACACAAGCAAGGGYGAAGGGGGGTTTAGGAGGGGTGACTTGGTGGCARTATTTGTCCATTCATTCTCAAGGTGACCTTTTTTTTAACTTTATCATCACTRCATATGGGATACATCCCTCATGTGGTCATGCCCGCCTTCAAAGAGGGTCATATACCAACAAACACCTGATCAAAGACCAGGTGGCCCCAGAACATCTCTGGGGTCTTATCCACCAAGGTAAAAGACCAAGGATCAATCCATGTCCCAGACATGGGTACCCAGGAAGGTGTCCAGGGGCCCTAGACATTTCTAGGGACTTTAACTGCTTGGTCCCAGACCAAGAACGCCAGTCATATACTGGGGGCCCTCACAGGGGTCTTCACTACTTGGTTCCAAACCAAGAACCCCAGTCAACTACTGGGGGCCCTTACAAGGGTCTTTTGACATGGCACTGACTATTTGGTCCCAGACCAAATCCCCAGGAGTGCACTGGGGGCCCTAGATCTCAGCTAGAGTCTTTTCCATCCACCCGGAGAATGGCTCTTGCAGCTGCTTTAAATTCAACAGGATGGTCCAAATCCGAGTGGAATTTTGGGCGTCTCCTCCCCTAAAACTTTACTAGTGATTAGAATTTCCCAAAAAACTTTACTAGTGATTAGAATTCCCCATTATGTCTTGCTCTTGTGTAAAACTACAGATCGCATCCCCTTATTTGTCCTCGTCAGCATGAACGTAGTCATGTGCTCAAACATCATGTAGGCCATGGGTGGTCTAGTGGGTCCCATTCTTATTCTCAAGAACCATACAACAAAAGGCACACGGCATCACGCTATAGGGTATTGGAATTTTGGAGGAGACCAACACCAAAATGTGGGAAATAATCTCATTGATTGTTGGATCATTCAATAGGTTGTAGATCAAGGGCTAATATCATAGCGGGATTTTCTTTGGGATTTTAGCAAACTCTTGGAAATAATTATGTTGATCATCATGTCACGTTCATATGAGGTGCAAGGAGATGCTTGGCCTCCGACTACATCAATAAGGAGTCACAAAAATTCTCACGCGGATTCCACATCACCAGGATGCATGAGTAGGAACTTTACCATGTCCCATACACATTCGCTCTTTTTAATGAGAAATTGCCCATACTCTGCATAATATATTAAAGTTACGTGATGCAAGTGAGGTTCATTCAGGAGATAATGTTGTTATGGGTTTTGCTACAACCACCACCATGAAGATTTGTGCTTTTGAAATCACAACTGGGAAGAAAGTGGAGATATTAGCAGGGTGCCATTTACCTACATTATATATTGGGCCGGAGTGCATGCAAGTGCACAGCTATAAAATCACCGAACAGTTCTTCATGTAAAGCTCAAACGATTTTTCCTACAGATACCTGTGTGCCATGAATTAGGAGTCATGTCTCGCAAAACCCAAGAGTGTGAAAAGGCTGTAAAGTTGTTGAAAAAGACTAAGTCTTGTTCCTTCAACCTGGACTGAAAGTTGGTAACCCACATTGGTAAACATGGCGCATGCAACTCAAATGTTATCCTCAAGCAATCAAAACATATGAGAAACCATTGAAACCTATGCAGATCACAGGTACACTTACCATTTGCAGAAGAAGTTTGATGAAGTAATTAATCCTTACCACGAGGCCTTGGCATTGAAACCTGACCATCAATTTAGTGTGGAGATGTTAACAGTTGCACTTACTAGCAAGTAATTGAGTTAAAGGAAGGTGCTGCTGTGTTAATGAGATTATGCTGATATTTTTGTGAAGGTCTGTTGCTGCTAATTTTAGGGAGATTGTTGCCTTCATTACCATTTCCAGCGCTGTTCACATGCTGACCTATCAGACCTGTCACACCTGCCATTATAATCAGAAGGGCATTGTTATAGGTGCTATCTTTAGCCGTGTTTTGTTAGTACTCTGAGCATGAAGATCAGCAGAAGAGCATGTTTATTCACAGCAGGAGGGTGCTGTTATGAGTGTTATTTTTAGGCATGTTTCATGCCATATTTAGCCAACATGCCAGTGGCAAATTTAAGCAGCAGGGCAGTGTTATTTTTTAGTAGTTACTAGCTAATTAAGGGCACACCACTTGGGTATTTTTAACTTGAAGGCAGTGTTTATTGCTTGAGGAAAGTGGGGTACATTATTACGGTGTGCTATTGAGAGAGAGAGAGAGTTACATGACAGAAGAGTTACACAAAGAGCACTCCCCTTTGTCTATTTTTATCCTCTACATTTGCTCTATTTTGATAGATATTGAATTTATAACTCCCATGCTCATTCGAAAAGATCTGGACAGGAGGTTGAGAACTTTTTTTTATCGGTTATCATCGAGTCTCATGGGTTATTCTAGGGTCCTCACTCTCTTCCTCCTTTTCTCTGAATCCTGTAAGCTGGATCTAAAAGCTCTCAAGGTTCTTTGGTAGATCAGCAAGGTCTTGAGCGTGATGTTATTCTGCATCCCCTCCAGTTCCTTGGGATGAGCTTGCTCTTGAATTGCATCAAAACTATGTGTTGGAACATCTCTGATTAATAAAAGACAAGTTTGTTTGGTTTGTCAAAGTGGACTTATTACTGAGAATTCATTCGAAACATGATGCTCTCTTTTGCTTCACTGATTTAGATTGTGGGATTCTCTGAATTGGCAAGATTCCAAATCGCCTTGCTAATTTTTTCCTTTCCATCTTACTCCATGGCCCATCAGACTTGACACCAGTCAAACAACACAATTTCATGCTTATTTTATAAAATCTAAGTGCATATTTGGAATACTTGTTTGCTGATTTCAAGAATCAGAGTGTTGATCTGCAATTTTTCATTGCAATCTGCAACTTTTTTTGCTGATTCGAGTTCATTCAGCAATATAACCCAAGGGAAAACCCCTGTGGCTAGCAAGCACCAGCCCAAAGCAAGAGGACTACGGGAGGTGATAGTGGCACTTAGCCTGTATTTTTTATTTGACTCCCTTGGAATGGAATTCCCCAGGGAAACTTCAAGTGATAACCAAATTGGCAGTTGCTGCAGATTAAGCCCAGTCTTCAAAATCAGTAGTTCAACTACAACAATTTTGATGAGAGATGCCCTTTAAAGAACGTTCATCTCATCTAGGGACTCCACTGAGGAACGAAGCTCTGTTTCTTTTGAATTTAAGTGTCTTGTTGCTCGTATTTGTGGTGAGAACAAGCAATGGTGTTGAAGGGAAATAAGATCTCACCAGGCAACTCCTATTTGACGGATTACAATAACCCCAATTTGTTAAATGAACTTTTCACATTGATCCTAGCCACTCAAACGGCATATTGAGAATAGGATGGCATATCCTGATTGGCTGATTTTGCTTGCATCAGAAAAAGGGAAGATGAAACTCTCAAGAAATTTCATTTAAGATTCATCAAGGCATATTTAGTGATTCCTCCATCATTCAGACCAGCTAGGCATCTGCTCTGATTCGGAATTTTGCTTCCTCTCAAGAGAAGTGTGCCCTGAAGATTTAAAAAGAGGTTACATTGTTTTCAAGAATATAGAAACCATTCTCACTGCTTCTAGAAAAGAACAAACTGATCAAGAAATAGTGTTTTTTAGGATTGTTCCATAGCGTCCTGCAGATGACTTAGCATGTGATAATAATTTAAATGATGAAAGAGTAACTCAGGAGGGAGAGGCAGTGGAATGTACATGAATATTTAGATCAGCCCAAAAGTCCACTTCCCTCTCCTATGAAGAAGTTAATTCAAGAAGAGAATCCGGCAGAGTTAGCTTTGCAGCATGAAGAACAACACCTGATTGCCACTGCTGATTTCTCTGAGCAGCAAGAAAAACATCCTGATTTGGCAATGGTTTCTCAATCTGATCTCATTAGAACATCTGGTTTTGATTCTAATTATTGTCTAGATCTAGGAATTCATGTTGACCCACTCGAGCAATACATAGACGATTTATTTCAGAGGTCAACACAAAAGATCCTTGGATTTTCTTCCTTCTTTCTGGTTACTAATCATTCCTGTTATGAGTGGCGGGCAGTGGCACGTTCGGTTCAGTTACCTTCTCTGATTGTCAAAACATTTTTGCTGGATTAGCCAACTCCATCATTGGTTACACTGGAATTTTGAATATGTTGAGTGGTCATGTAAGATCAACTAGCTGCATCACTGGCTGTAAAGAAAGTGGAGCTATTCTCAGGGTGCCATTTACCTACATTATATATGGGGTTGGAGAACATGCAAGCACACAGCTATAAAATCACTGAACAGTTCTTCATGCAGGCCCAAAGGATTTTCCCTACGGATCCTATTGTGTACTATGAACTAGGAGTCATATCTTGTGCAACCCAAGAGTCTGAAAAGGGTGTACAGTGGTTCAAAAAAGAGTTCCTCCACCCTTGACTAAAACTTGGGAACCTACATTGGTAAACATGGTGCATGTAACTCAAATGCTATCCTCAAGCAATCAAATCATATCAGAAAGAAAGCATTGGAACCTATGTAGATCTCAGATACACTACCATTTGCAGAACAAGTTTGATGAAGCAATTAATCTTTAACACCAGGCCTTGGCAATGAAACCTGGCCATCACTTTTGTAGGAAGTGATATTGACAGTTGCACTTCCTAGCAAGCAACTGAGTTAAAGGACGGCACTGCTGTGTTAATGAGATTACGCTGATATTTTTGTGAAGGTCTACGGCTGCTAATTTTAAGAAGACCACTGCCTTCATTACTATTTCCAGACCTGTCCACATGCTGACCTGTCACACCTACCATTATAATCAGCAAAAAGGGCACTGTTGTAGATACTATCTTTAGCCCTGTGTTTTGTAAGTACTCTGAACACGTAGATCAGCAGAGGGGGAGGTTTATTAACAGCAGGAGGGCACTGTTATGAGTGTTATTTTTAGGCTTGTTTCATGCCATATTTAGTCAACACGCCAGTGGCTGATTTCAGCAGCATTGAGCAACATGTCAGTGTCATTTTTAAGAAGCAGTTACTAGTTGATTAAGGGTGCACCATTTGGGTATTTTTAGCTTGAAGGCAGCATCTATTGCTTGACGAAATTAGGGTGCACTATTACTGCATGCTATTCTGAGTGGGAATTACATCACAGAATATTTATACACAAGGTTGCACGAAATGCAGAGTTGCATGCAACCAAAAATATGCTGCCAAACTGCTGCAGAAGACTGGATAACTCGCCCTGGTGGCTATACTCGTCGGAACTGGCTGAGATCTGTCTCAGATGGGTCGCCCTGCTCCCTAGCACACTCTCCCAGCCTCTGAGATGAAACACTGACCCACTGCTGCTCAGTCGCAACCCCGAATGGATGCCCAGAACTCCACGCACTGCAAACTGACAAAYTGGCATGATTTGGAAGATTTAACCGTCGGAATCTGATGATAATTGTCTCTACTGGTGCACCCTAACTCCTCCTCAAATGGGTTGGAAGGATTTCGGCTTTTCGTGAATGGTTGGGCCTAGCGACCCTCAATACTGATAAATCCTCCTCAAAACTCCACGTTGCAACTGTTGCAACTGGGAAATCTGCGCCCTAGCTGATACTGGACTTCCCTGTTGATATAATATGATCCTCTGGCTCGATGAAGAACCTGTGTGGTCCTCTCGACGGACTAGGGTGTGTATTCCAACACCGAACTCTATCAATGGCGATGGTTTCATCCAGAAAGCCACCAAACAAGAAGGAAGTCGCCCGACTCCTCTCTGGGTTTTAATTTTCAATTCACAATATGCATAATGAGAGAATATGAGCCCCTATCTCTCTTTTATACCCCTTTTCACCTTTTTCCCTTCAAGTGACTTTTAATTCATATTTTATATTTTCTCATAAAATCACTTTATTAATTTAATGAACCTTTTTACTCCAAAAAATGATTAATTCGCCTTTATGATTTCTCCGGCCACTGAAAGTCACTTTTCATCATCCCATCTTGTAGATATTTTCACCTCGGTTCCAACGAGCTATTACACTAAGGTATTTCTCCAAGAAACAAGCTCCAAATAGTACCTTTAGTGTAATTAATTAAAATATGCCCATTAATAACCTCGTTTTTCGAAAATCGTCGGAATGCAACAGAACCAAGAACAAGTTGTGCAGAAATGATCCCGATGATGAATAATGGTAAATAAACTAAGTTGGGCCCCATAAAACTCATCCAAACGCTCTGAGCTCACTGATGACATAGTCTCACCTCTCTGACTTGGCTGACTCAAGCCTCCTGAAGTGACTCTAACCGCATAATAAGGGAATCCAAAAATGGGGACATGACAGACATTGAGTACCAGGGTTTCACTTTTTTAAAAGATTTATAAAATGTCAGATGCCAAGCAAAGGCAGATCACGATTCAAGCCTTTGTCGGCGTTCTTTTCGTTCTCTCTTTCAGAGATGCACACAATTTTCAGTCATATGTGGTGTATATTCTATAATCTCAGCAAATTGAGATAACAACATCCACCACAGTTGTTAAATGATGATAGAGGAAACACATTTGACTTTTGTTAGTGTAATGTTCCCAAACAGATTTGCTTGGAACATTTTAAGTTTTATGTTTTTTAGTTGTGGTATTTTGTCAAACACTTCGCAGATTTTTGTCTTCTTGAGTTTTGTTGGGTTTGTGGTGATGATTCTTGTTGTGTTTGCA
>SNQJ01S0005071.1:85324-112849 GCA_010110895.2 Picea sitchensis
ATCCTGGATACCCCTCATGCTCCTCCATCAACTGGTGCTCCTCTGCCAAACCACCAACATCCTCTAGCAATGTAGTTGAAGGATATATCCGACTCTCTGTTGAGATAGATGTAGAGGATCCCTGACTAGTCTCCTCAAGGAGCTCCTCTAATCTAGGCCTTGATTCTTGAAGGGTTGTCTGTGCACCTTCCAAAAATCCTCGTGTGCTCACCAACTCATGAGTGAGTTGATCCATCTCAATCTCCTTCTCCCTTAGTGCCTTGTGATACATCTCGCCAACCTCCAATAGGTAATCTCTATCCATCAACAACTGCTGGTAGTCGGCCCTCATCACAGTCACTCTCTCCCTGAGTGTATGGAAGTCAACAATGGCAAGCCCCCCATCTGAACTATCATGTGCCATCGAGGCCCTCCAACAATATCCTGCCACCGATGTGTATGTATCATCAATGCGTCTAGTGGTTGCCACAATCATGTCCTCACTGACTCTCAACTGTCCAGTCAAGTGTTGTGACTCCTGATCACAATCCTGCTGCAGTGCTACCTCATGCCTCTCACTACTAGTGTCAACAACGGAATCCCCATCAACACACTCCTCAAAAGATAAGGCACTAAACCGCCCACTTTCCAATGTGCTACTGAGTCCTCCTGTATGCCACTGCACACCATCACCAATTGCTATCCCCATCTGAATCGCATTGTATCTTGTATGAACAGTTGTATCCTCCTGTGCGCTCACTCTGCTAATGTCATTTGCACCTGGATCCCATACAGATGTGTCCAGACATGAGATATGGTCATCTTGACAAATAAGGAGTGCATCCTCATCACTGTAGATCGGTAGTGGAAGTGAGTATCCCAACAAGTTGTCAGTCTCCACAATCTGATCTAACAATAGACTCCCCAAAAAAGGTGACTCGCTCTCCTCCTACTGACAGGTATGTATATAGTCAACTGGCTCCAATCCGTGCCTCTCCTCTTGGGTCTGTAGATCCATATGTCCCTTGTGTTAAAATGCTACACAAGGCTCCTCTACCACCTCTGAAATGCTACTAATATCCTCCTATGTCATGTCTATCATAAATGTTCGAGAAGGTAAGAACTGTATCACGCTCAACTCCATGGGAGGAACAGTATCCCCTATGCATGACCTCATACCAGGTGCTAACACATCTGAATCCTCATAAGTGTCACCACTATGCTGAGTTGTTGAGTCCTCAACACTATCTGATAGGGAAGCTAAAGAACATGCATTATCATCCCCATCCAACTATCCAACAAATGCGCAAGAGTCCTGTGACTGCTCTAATGAGGCATCTAAGGCCTCATCCTCATCATTGTCATAGTGCACCTCAACGTAATACACTTTCCCTTTACCCCTGCATCTGTGATCTGGCTCCCAAGGCTCTTTGCAACTGTAGAAAAGTTCCCTGCTCCTAATGGGTGTAGGCTCAATCTGTGTTTCCTTCCATCTACTAGCTGGTAGTGATGTATCTACCTCCTTGACTGCTTTGGCTTTGTTTTCCTCTGCTATGCTGCTCCAATAATTGATTTCTTCCATCTTTTTGGCCCAATGTGTAACCTCATCTTTGCTCCACCTAGGATTTTTGATGGATACAAATTGTTGGAATGTTACTTGAACCCTGAATGTCTCACTAAGGGCGTAATATTCCTCATTACAATATATGATCTCTTCTGCAAAATCCATCTCTCCTCTAGATTATCCATGTATATCACAAGATGGCGAAGGAAATTCGCTTTGATACCATTGTAATGTTCCCAAATAGATTTGCTTGAAATATTTTAAGTTTTATGTTTTCTAGTTGTAGTATTTTGTCAAACACTTTGCAGAATTTTGTCTTCTTGAGTTTTGTTGGGTTTATGGTGATGATTCTTGTTGTGTTTGCAGCAAGTAAAAGATAGCAATATAGCAATGGAATGTACTCAACAAGATGAAAAACAAATAATACAAGAAATAGCCACAAATACCTCAGATCTGATGTTATTTAGATATATAGTTGTCCTCATACAAAATGGAGCAGATCTAGAATACATATAAGAGAATAGAGTGTATGGCTGATAATGCCTCCAAGATACAATAAAGAGATGAAGATATGAACTCTCAAGAATCCCCAATGTTGAATACAGAAGATATCCAAGAACCCAAGATGTATGTGTTGCCCTCTCTAGCAAAGTGTGCCCTTCCTAGTTGTATGAACCGTTGCAAATTCAGCCTCCTTAAAGATGGCCACCAAATCACTGAAACCAACTGCTAATAGGTAGATCAAGGGATAGGAAACCCCTCTGGTGAATCTCTAAACTGTTGGGAGTGATCTCCCACTCCAACTCACTAGATCCATTGAGATCGATGCGCCCTCCTGAAGAGAAAACTCACCCAACTCCACAAATAAATAAATGTAAGCTCCAAACTCCCAAGAGAAGCTACAAACCTCTAGATCTAAAGATATATAATCAAGGGAAGTGATCCCTTGGAAGATCTATGCAGATCTGAACCCTCCAGTTGTAGATCTCTAAATACAAATGCGTCCTCCTCAAGATAAATGCACCCCATTGAAAGTTAGAATGGATAGGATGAAGTATCCACTCAAATACTAATGCAAAAAGGCACCCTAATGATAGCTAGCACCTCTGAAATGAGATCTCTCTCAGATCCACTATCTACAATCCTCCACAAATCCTCTACAATCCTCCACAAATCTCTCTCTCAAGAACAGTGCGCCCTAGCTCTGCAGAAAAATCCAAAATTGCGCATTGCTTCCTCAACTGCTCTTGTGACTGAATGGTAACTGATGTAGAATGGTGAGGGAGGAATCTTTCACCTCCTTGGCCAAGCTTGGATAAGGAAAGGTAGGATCTTTCACCATTGAATGGTAACTGACGTAGAATAGTGAGGGAGGAATCTTTCACCTCCTTGGCCAAGCTTGGACCAGGAAAGGTAGGATCTTTCACCACTGAGCTAATCTCTAGGTTTTGTTCAATCAAAACCCTCAAAACCCCTAAGTATCATGGGCTCTCTAGCAAGAAGCCAGACATCAAAATGATAATCAACATAATGAGAGAATAGAATCCCCCATCTCTCTTTTACCCCCCATGTTCACCTTTTCTCTCCAAGTGACTTTTACTTTATTTTTATTATTCCTTAATTAAATCACTTTATTAATTAATTAGCCTTTTTGCCTCTAAAAAGTGATTTATTCATCCCTATGGCTTCTCCGGCCACTGAAAGTCACTTCTCATCATCTAATCCTGCAGTGTTCTTCCTCCCGATTCCAATAAGCTATTACACTAAGAGGTTTCTTCAAGTATTATGCCCAAAATGACCTTCTTAGTGAAATTAATTAAAATATGACCCACAATAACTCAAAATTACGGAAATCTTCGGAATGCAACGAAACCAAAGCCAAGTTGTGTGGAATGGATCCTAATGATGAAATATGATGAACGATGCAAGTCGGGCCCAATAAAACCGCTCAATAACTCCTGAACTCGCTATCACCCCAATCTAACTACTCTGGGAGGCATAACACTCTGTAACATAATAATGTCCAAAAATGGGGGCATTACAGTTAGTTAGCTAGTTCCCTTCATACTAAATTGTCCAGCTAGCAATGAACTTTGAATGTTTTCCTAATGAAACTACTAGATGGAAATTTCTTCAACCATTCTCAAAATGAGGAGTATTTGAGCTTTACTTGTAACTATTTCCAATATAATACATAGGCACTATAACCAGATCTTGGTTCGTATTTGGATAAAGTATGATATTATCAAGTTCTAATTTCAAATCAATGTTTCTATGATGATGAATGTGCGTATAAGGATTAGTTTGATTCCTTCCTCCTAGCATAATATTTTCTCAAGCTTGAATGCCTTTGGAGACTTGATAAGGCTAGGATTTATGTTGATTCATTTCTAATTATAGAAAATCCTACACTAGGCAAACTTTAGGATCTTGTGGAAGGTAGATCTATCAAAAAAAAAAATGACACATATATCTGAAACATGGCATACCTCTTATCCTGCAAAAACTGATCAAAAGAAGAAAAACTTGATCATGCACGTTGAATTCTCGAGAAACATCCACTTTGTGAGATATATAATATAAGATCAAAATAACAGGCAATATATAAAATGCAGTATAAGACAAAAAGCAAGATAAATTCTTAAGAAACATCCCACTCTATGATATGGATATAGATTGTCATATGAGACATGTTACCTCTCCAAGAGGTAGCATACGTTTTTACTTGGCTACACCATTGTAAGCCCAAAGATGTCAGTTAAAACCATGTAAACCATAGTGGATGATTTTGTAGTGAACTTCAAGACTTAGTCCAATCATGATCAGTCCCCTTATGTCCCCGTCTCACCACCTCTCGTCTTGGATAGGATTGGAGGTTGTGGCACAAATCTATTAGGACACATGATTGTATGGAGCCACAAGTATTATGTAGGGGTGATTGCAGTTTGTGGGAATTAGTCCGGTCCATGTCATGCACACCTATGTCTTCCCACATGGTTATTTTATCGAGTCTGTAGGCATACCTTTGCCATGGTGCACTATCATTTTTGTTCTCAACATGGCAGTCTCACAAAGTTTTCATCATTGCATGTCTTTTCATGCAGTGCATGTCTTTTGAGGCAATGGTTCCCTGAGGGAAAAATGCAACATGGGTTCAGAATGAGAAAAAAATTCACAAACAAAACCCATATGGAAAATTATGATTAGTGATGAAATATTGAGGAGTTTCACCATTACTACGTCTTTTCATGCAGAGGTCCCTGAGGCAAAAAATACAACATGGGTTTAAAATTAGTGAAAAAATTACAGCAAGACCATGTCAAGAATTGATTGTTGGAATATTGAGGGAGATATTGTCTCCAGAGCAAGACCCATGTCACAGAATTCTGATTGTTGGAATATTGAGGAAATATTGTCTCCCAGAAGAAAATCGTTGTGCACATTTTACAAGGTCAAATGGTCAAAGAGTAATATTTGGGGCAATGTTGCAAGAAGCTTCCCCCCCCACGCTTTGAAGCCCCGAAGCTCGATCCAAGAGGGTGCCTCCAAGAAGCTCCGTCGGAAGTGCACTTCAAAATTTAGGAAGCGTGCTTCGGAGCAAATTTGGACGCTTCCTGGTCTTTTGGAAGCTCCACGCTTCAAAGCGCGCTTCAGAATTTTGAAGCGCGCTTCCAAGGACGCTTCTGTATGCTTCCTGGGACTCTTCCTAGGAAGCTTCCGAGGTTCGGTATGTTTTGCAATTCACCAAGCCAATTTATCACATGATCAAGTTTGCAAAATCAAATCAGCCAATCATTTGGAAGGTGCATGAGCAAATGGATAGCATGTTAGGGTATATTAAAGACATTGTTGAGCCTAGAGATGTCAACCACTATAATCATATTCGTGTAAAGGTGGAAAAACGGTGGGAAATGCTAAATATTCCACTACATGCCTTAGCATATGTGCTAACACCTAAATACTATCATGTATCATGGCTTTCATCACCAACACCTAGTGGTGGGTCCAAGAAAAGACCACACCAATATCAAAAGGTTCAAGCTGGTTATATGAAAGCATTAGAAAAATTGATCCAGGACGAGGAGTGTGACAACATAATTAGCAACTAGCACAGTTTAAACTTTATTGTTTTGGACCTTTCGGTCTTCATACTTCAGTGTAGATGGCCTATTTTGCAAACATAACTAATTGGTCATGACTCATGTTATTGTTGATAGTTGTTGTATATCTGATTTCATTTCATAAGTTTATGGTCTACTTTCTACTATATCAATATGGCTTAAAAATTTGTAAATTGGTTTGTAAGTTTGTAATTGCTAGAATCCAGATGGTTGATGCTCGAATGATTAATCATTGATGTACTATGGATGCCATTTATATCTATATTGATGTACAAAATTACAAATATGCATGTTTTCATATAGTCTACAACTAATTTGTCTTTCTGCATGTTTTTTTTAATATAAATGCAATATATATATATATATAACAGACGCTTCGCTTCCGGGGATTTTTGGAAAATGACGCTTCCCACACTCCTGCTTCCTAAAACGCTCTCGCTTCGTGCAACATTCGTTTGGGGTATTCTAACATTGGAATAATTTTGGTAAGTCAAAGATTCCTTCTCCACATGCAAAATAATTAATTTTATTCAAAGATGTTCCATTTCCAAGCAAAGTGATTAATTTAACCACTAAATGACCATTTCCAAGCAAAGTGGTCAATTTAACCACTAAATGACCAAATCATCCTCTTTTGGGACAAATTGAAACTATTCATTAATTGATTTGACAAGTCAATAGCCGTTGGAAGGAAGAATAGTCAATGTGGACAAAATATAACTGTTACTGCTCATTTTTCAAAGGAAAATGTCCTCAAATTTATTTCCTCAACCAAATCGATTTCTCTCCAAGGCTACACGATTTCTTCTCCTGGTGGGACGCACCTCTCATGTGGACAAATCAAATTGGTCGAGGATTTTAAATAGATTTATCCATTTTGACCATTGATGGATGTAATAAAAAAATATATATCAAATGGTTTAGCCTCCAACCAATTGTGGATGAGCAAACCAAGAAAAATTATTTTTTATGAGGGAGTTAGAAACTAGTCGTTACAAATTTTGCTACATAAGGCTAGCTACTCCTCTCATTTTTGTTGTTTAAACTTTGTGAGATTATAATGCCATTTTTCATAACTCGATTCTCTTGTGTCACTGTGGATTATATATTGTAATGTTTGTTTTTCTTGGTCTTAGATATATTTAATTGTGCTTTAACAGGGGTTCCTTAGAAGACTTGCAAGAAATAATCAATCAATCCATCGAGGGGCTACATAGTCACATGGAAGAAAGAAGATAGACCTTCATCTCCTTACTTTCTTTGTGCAATCCAAGTATAATACATCCAAGTTGTTGGACCAACTCCTTTGAGAGTAGCTTCAACCAAGTGGTCTATTATTACTTCGACCATAGTTGATTAATTGTTTTGGAGACCATCTTGTAGAGGAGCTCTTCTAGCAAATCCAAAGAGGAACCCATTTTTATTTGAATTCCTAGCATTGGGGGTGATAGTGTTTCCACTCCAAACCCAATTGACTAGAAATCCATCTGGGCCAATCTTAAGCTTGTGGGGTCATAATTGCACAAACTCAGAGACATCTTTAAGGTAAGAGGTAAAGGTAAGAAAATCTCTCAATTTCTTCAGCCATTAAATTTCAAAATGTTTTTCAATCATCTTTTATTACAAAAATACAAAAAAATCATACCCTAGCTTTGTTATTAATTTTTATCTCTTGTAAGCTAGTAGATCTTGGGGTTTTCGCCACTTGGGATTTTCCCTACCCCAAAATACATTTGTCTTTGACGTTTTGAGTGCTATTGAATATATTTACAAGGGTTTCATTGAGAAAAGGTGTGCAGATCTGCGTTATAACAGGCAAGAAAATTTCCAAATCTACACTCTTCTTGGCCATAAAGAGGGTTCATATTGTAAGTATCTTCTACCTAAATCTCTTTATATTCATTCCAGATCTCTTTTACAAGTCTTATATTCATTTTTTGGTCATTATAGAGCAAAATTACAGCCATAGAAACAATTTTGGAGGCTGTAGCAAATTTTGGGTTTTAACCCTAGGGGAATTTGAATCCCAACTCTGCAAAGGTAGTTTCCAGCTTGCAGGAAATTAATTTTATAGCAGATTTGAAGGCTCTAAAGCTTAACAAACACTTATACTTAACTTCCCTACCATTCTTACCCACATATCTAGTGATCTAGTGCATTTTTGCACTTATGGGAGGCCTCAAAGGGCCATTTTTCTTGCTATTTTTTTGCGTTTTATTCTATTTTGCAGATCTGAAATAACAGGACAACGAGGAAAACTCTCTTTTTTGTGCTAAATTGCTCACAAATATTGAGATTTTCTAAATTATTTATGTGTGAACATTGCTGGAAATTGACTACAGAAATTTTTGTATATGCACCATTGTTATAGGGCTGTTCCAAAAACAAGAAATCTGAATTCTCCTCTATGATTTTAGAGTGTCCATAGACCAATAATTTATCATTTTATTCACTAAAAACACTCTCATCTATGTCATAAATATGATCCCCATATAATTTCCAGCAATCAAATCTTGAACTATGACAAAAATTCTAAAAAAAAGAATACTCTTTGATGCCATCATTCTCATCATATGCATGAACAACTAAATTTCCAAACTCTTCATCACATCCCATGGGTTCTTATTCAAATAAATTTATCTCCAAATCATCAACAAAAGTGCCATCAAATTCAAAAATTTGGAGACTTACCAAACCCTTATCTTCCTGGGAGAAAGAGGGAGATGCTTCCTCTTCATGCCTTTCATCTTCATGAATGAGATCATGGAGTAACTCTTGCTCTTCAAGAAGATCATGAGAAGAATCTTCATCTATGCTTTCTTCAAGTACTTGATCTTTCATGGTAGGTGTTCATTTATGTTTTCTTCAAATACTTGATCTTCCATGGTAGGTGTAATGGATGCTTATTCTTCCTTTGGTAAGGATGCTATAACTTGTTCAATAAACACCTCAATTTCCTCATCTTCATGGTCAGGATCCCAACGTTTGAGGAATATCCTCAAAAAATCTGCAAATGAAATGATTGGTCCTATAGGTCATCTTCATGGTCAGGATCCCAACGTTTGAGGAATATCCTCAAAAAATCTGCAAATGAAATGATTGGTCCTATAGGTGCTATACTGAAATCATCATGAAACCAATCTATTACTTCATTTTCAAAAGTACATAGAAAAGTGTGCATCCAAACATTTTCATAGATAATATGAGATTCATTCATAACCTTTAGCGAAAGATACAACATGTGATAAGGTTGATCAATGATATCCATAAAATGACCCAATATAATCAAGTAAATCTGTATTATAACCTTCATTTGGAGTTCCCGGAATGTTTGAAAAATTAAGTAGAGCACACATATAATTGAATCCTTCTAGTTCTAATTCCATGTTTCTAGATCTTCAAATCTAAAATCTAAATCTACAACACATCTTCATACATTGTACCAAAATGGAGTGGAGTGGAGTCACCAAGGTAAACCTTTGATGCCTTCAAATGTTCACTCTACAAACAACAATTATTCATATCTTCAAAGGGAAAAGGACTATTTACCTCAATGGAGTCGCCAAGATGAGAATAGATCTTCAATAATGCACCCTCATCCAAAGATGTGTAGCTAATCTATAGATGTTTTCTAGGAAATGGACTTTATCCCCGACAACAGCACCAAAAATGTTACCATACAAACTAGCACCTTTAGATTAAAGTCCAAAGATAGGGCACTAGCCTTATGGAACTAGGAGGTTGGCCATTGTTGCCTCACCAACTCTCCTCTGCACTTTAGACAAAGGATGGACCTAAGTCAAGGGGGGCTTCCCTATAATGAAACAAAAAGGAAAAAGGGTTTGGAAGTGATGAATGAAAGGGAATTCAATGCCTTATTGCTTGGGCTATGGAGGTCAAGTATGCAATCTAAGAGGGCTATCTAAATAGATTAAGGAGTCACAAGCAACCAAATTGATGTGCCATACAACTACCTTAATTTGGCAAATCAAATATTACAAGGAAAGAAGGGAAGGGACTCACTTAAGGGAGCTCCACAACCAAACTAAATATAAGAGCAATTAAGCTCTTACTCACAAAGGATGTTTAGGGATTTAAACCCCTTCTCTCTGGGACAAGGCACAAGCTTTTGCTCATAGTGATGCTTATGGCTTTAATTCCTCCTATCTAAGACAAGGTGCTCCTAGATCTAGCTTTGACAGTCTAACCTACAAGCAAAGATCTCCCAATGGTGCGCCTAGAACATCACCACACATAATAGATTGTACAAACATGAAATCACAACTTAGACAATAATTTACCTTAGTCCAATGCTTGGAGCTAGCTTGCTCACAAGTTCTTCCATTAATCACTGAGTTCCAATCCAAGTTGCAAATGGAGAGATCAAACCCTTAAGCTCTATCTCCCTCATACAATAAAATATGAATTCTTTTCCTAGAAATAATCATAAAAGAATCTTCTCTAACAAACCTTTTACTAAAAGTAGAAAGAGTCTGTTGAGATCCACAATCTCCTCTAGGAGGTTACAATAAAATAGTCTAGGAAACAATCATCAATGAGGTTTCATCTAACTAACTCCAATAGCTAAGTCAATAATAATAGTATACTGGTGTTAGTTACAACAGCATCTAAAAATAGAGCCAGAGAGGAGAGCACCTCCCTAAGATAAGGGTTTGACCATATCAATCCATGACTAGATCCTGAAATTGTGCATAAAACAACCAACTTTAAGCCACACGTGTGGCCTCCTTCATGCTGTGTGCACTGCTCAAAAAGAGTTGCTTGACCATGTTCTTGAGTATTCCAACTGTCCTTCCTTCCTAGATCCACACTTTAAGGTATAAAAATAGCATGTGTGGACTCTTCATGTGCAAGGTCTCATCAAGGTGTATTACCATGTAAGCAAGGAAACCTCTAGAGGTGGAGTGCTTCACTCCATTATGGAGTCAACACTTCTGGAGACCAAAGGCAAGTTTAAATCAGCAAGATTCCCTTTGGCGCTTTCTCCAAGGATAACAAATTCTCCATCAAGTTATAACAACCCTCAACTCGATCCATGAGAAAAGGGGGCGGCCCAACGTTATGAAGTGGTCAAGACTTCAAAAATTGTGCAATAAAATACCTGTAACAGCACATGTGGCTCCTCTTCAAAGATTGTGCATAATCCTTCCTTTGAGGGAGCGCTCCACTAGCAATGCAAGTTGACCATCTTAACAAGCCTCGATGTCCTTCTATCAAACTGTCCATTGTGGATGACCCATAAAAAGGTTTGCAAAAGATAGCCAAGGTGGATGTCTTTCTTCTAGTAAGGCTATCTGATCTTGGAATGTGTGCTGGATTCTAACTGTCCTCCTTTAAGATGGGTGTATTCCTTCAGACATCCCAGACCATGTCAATCTCTTGAAAGCAGTCCATTGGTGGTTATAACCACCCCTCTTTGATCTAGGATATCTCCTTTAGTACTTCAAACACAACCATAATATGATTGTCATCCTATGGTTTTCTTTCTTTGTCCTCTTCAAAATAACAAAATTTACAAACTTCAAAGATGATGCATCACAGTAAATACAGAGCTGAAATTGAGGCATCTCCCAGCATGGATATCCATTAGATGATAAGCACTCTGCACTTGCAAGTCTGGAAAGGCTGCTAATTCACGAAAATATGTGCAAAACTCTGCAGCATGTTTCAAAAACTGTCATTACAGATCAACTTCATGCCTTTATTATTTCTGCCTTTCAAATACATTCAACAAAACTGTCTTCTGGGATTGTCTTGGAACAGTGCTTTCCTGTAATTTCCTGATCTAATGGCATCGGTATCCCCTGCTGGAAACACAATTTTAGATCTGGGATATGTGTCTTCTCAAAAGAAAATAGGCCTGGGCGATTTCTCACCACCAAACCATGGCAAGTGGGTAAGGCAGATCTGGACATCTTCTATTTCTCCCTCAACATGGGTGCACTATTCATTCTAGATATATTCAAAATAAGGCACACAAGGTGCGTATATATATACATTTTTTCAACAAAAATATGGGTCGGCCCTAGGCTTCATAGATACATGTCGGCCCTTATAACTTTCTGGCACATGTCGGTTCTTTACCAAAAATCTGCATTTGTATCAAGCCTAGAACAATAGCTCCTAAAATAAAATATTCCTGTGCATCTTCAAGACAAGAGGGCCATATTGACCCTTTGCATATCTTATCTGGTACCAATGATGATTCTTTGCTGTAGTAAAGGCGCCTCAGTCAATGAAACATCTGACAAATTCCAGGCAAGCAAAGAATAGTCTGCTGGGTTGATTTACCAAGTGGAAACAACTAAGACTGCCCTAAATATCACCTAGAGGGAATCCACTCGTTCTATCTTCTTGACCTCTAGAATTTGCAAGAGAGATAGGGCAATCATTTAGAGGCTTTATCTGATGCAGGCTTTGCAAATCTCATATGCTGGATGAGACAACAGCTAATATTGCTGCTTCAGATTCTCCATTGATCACAACAAATATCAAATGTTTGCAAGGTACACATCCCAAAACTTTACCTTCAGTCATATATGTATGCAATACACTTTGCTGTTGAGTGCAATTGAACAATATGATGTGTTATCCTCCACAGGCTGCTGATCTGTACCTCTCCCTGTGGATCGTCCAATAATATCAGAACTTGATATTATACTTTATGGCTACCTTTAGTGATCACTGATAACAATATGCTGCAAGTAGAATGAGAGGAAAAGATGTGATGTTGACTCCTATTTCCAGCAAGGGTCGTTCAAGCTTGTAGATCTGAAAACTGTGACCAGCACCCTGTTCATAATTTTGTTCATATGCCTGATCTGAAAATGCTGCTACAGACCTAAAACGAGTTTCTATCATGATGGAAAACAAAGTCAACAATAGCAGCGTATGCAAAACAAACTTAAACCTGGACCATCCGTATGTTTCAATGTTCATCCTTAGGTCTGTTTTTATCATGCTGGGCTGAATTTCCAAATCTTAGGATGAGAGTGCTCGACCTTCTTCTGGATTGTTAAGACAGGGCTGAAAATATGATGCTGTAGATGATTATTTTTCTGTACATTCAAGGCCTCAAAACAGAATTCTAAATAGTAAAACATCCATACTGTTAGCTCCCTTTGCCCATAAATCAAATTGATGATATCTGAAATGTAAGCACAAAAATTTATGCAGTATGAGAATTTCTGTATAATAGGAACTTCCAGCACCAGGGTGCTCAAGATATATGAAGCGTATATCCATCACACGGTGCAATCCAGACATGTAAAATAGGCCAATAGCATCCTGACACATCACCATGAAGGAAGCGCTTCATGAAATTATTTATCTATCTTTTCAAGAATCATCAATAAGGCATAATATACATCTCAAAAGGCTAAAGCACTCTTCCTCAAAAGCCATAACGCATCATACCATATGCAAGCAGCAACACCGTGTAGTAAGGAATTAGCATCATCATCAAGCTGATCATATCATAGCACCTAGGACCATATTACTACATTCTATCAAATGATCATAAATCAACCATATAGTCAACATCTCATGCAAGCATAGAAGCACACCCATGAAGATCGTGCATATGTATGATGAAAATCACACTTGTTAACCCTCATAAAATATCAAGGCTAACAGGACCTACTCCAAAGAGACACTTCAAAGTAAACAAAGGCTAATCAACCAGCAATCAAAGTTAACACTTCGAACATAAACAAAGAAGGCCCTATGCTCAAACAAAAGGCCTGTGGGCTCTAAATGGCATTCGAACTTGGAAGGTTCAGAAGCTCAATTTATTGAAAGGCTCTACTCCATATTGGTCTCTGGCCTGCGGTCACACCATTATGCATAAACGATTTGCATTGAATATGGTCGTCACCATCCAAACTACGAATGCACAACATAATATCAAATGCATAATTTAAATTCGAGCCAAATAAACTCTGAGGCAATTCCAATTCCATAGAAAAATGCATCTAACTATTACAATGAGCTAGCATGCAACATCCTGCATTCATGAATTCCAATCCAATTCATACATAAGCAAACTATAGCTTAACCTTGAAATAATAAATAGGGATTCATAACACATGGGGGGAACAATTCTCTTTGGAACATGCTGGTCCAAGGAAACCAGTAGCTAGCGACCAATTTTCCGCTCAACCATAGGCAATCCATTGTGGATGCCACCCTCAAGCTAGGATATGAGGCCACCAAGGTGAAACTAATCAAGGACACCTAGGTCTCTCACCCAACCCGATTGCTCTCGGACCCCACCAAGCAATTCACCACAAAACACWCTAGGAAACCATCTAGCCAACCCAACCATGGCACTCCCTTCCACTGCCCCACATAGCATAAGTAACATATTTCCCTTCCCTGCTCAACAATCCCTCAGGAATATTCTTCCCTCCAGTGCTTTTCAGTGTGTGCAAAAGGACTCCAATTTGTCAACTACCTTCAAGAAAACCCAACATAATTTTATCATAGCTCTTGAGCACTCAACGAGAAACAATCTACAAGGAAATTGGTATGTTTTCCTAAACAACCAACCTCTATGCTCCTCTACATCCTTCCATCTCTATTCTGAAGTTCACCATCTTCTCTTCTTCATCCCTCCTTTGTCACTTACAAGTTCGAATCACAGTCCCCAACACAAGAACGTAGCTCTCCAAAACTCAAAGTTGCGTGAGTATGGAGAATGGTTGCTCTACATGAATGAAAATGGTCATTCTAGCATAGGAATACGTGAGGATTGAAGGAATGAATAGAATGGAGTGAGTGGTCAATTCGAATTTGCATGAAGAGAGTGCAAGGGAAAAGAGATGGTTCAAATTCGATGATGGTTCAAATTTCCTTAGACCCCCTTTCCTCTTCCCCTCTAGTGGACTCATAGCCCCTCTCATGCTCTTCCGCAACCAACCTTAGACCTTTACATTAATTTTGAAAAAAATATTTAGATCTCTTAAGAACACCATGGCAAGTCTACCTCAAGGTATATCAAAAGAAATTTTTATCGAAAATACATGCCCAGCACTAGTTGGGCCTTGGCCTTGAGCTTCGCACTAGGAATTCATACAAGATATTTACATCATTTACACACAAGGTCACTTATATAACTTGACTCCCATCATTATATCCACTTATTTACAATTCAATCCAAAACATATGAAGGGTCAAAACTAGGACATTACAACCCTCTACTCTACCCTACATAAATGTGCCTCCCCCAAGCTACAAACTAGTGATGTGCCATCTCTCTACCAAGGCTCTTGCACAAAACCCAAGATGATCTCCATTGAAGTGTGTCACCACTATATGGATCTACATCACTACTACACCTAGTGTTTTAAAACTCGGCCAACTCGAACTCCAACTTAGCCGAGTTGACCCCTAAAGGGCACTAGCTTGGCCGCCAAACCGGCTCAAGGGACCATTTTGGTACTAAACCAAAGGCTACTGCACAAAACCCAAGATGATCTCCATTGAAGTGTGTCACTACTATATGGATATACATCACTATTGCACCCAGTGTTTTAAAACTCGACCAACTCGAACTCGAACTTAGTCGAGTTGACCCTCGAGGGCACGAACTTGGCCACCAAACCGGCTCGAGGGACTATTTTGGTACTAAACCGATCAGTTCGATGTACAACATGACCAGTTCAGTACCAAACTGATTCAATTCAACCGATTCAGGTTGGTTCCATATAGGTCGGGCTGCCATTTTGGGGGAAAAACAACTTTTTTGTAGATGTTTTACCTAAACTAAACTTTCTCTCACCTTAAACCCTAAAACACACTTCATGATCATTTGTAAGCATTTGGAGTTTTTAGAGCCACAAGCCAACCTGGAATGATAATACAAAATTCTCAAAGTAATAGTTTTAATTTTCTTTATATTTCCCTTTCTACCCTTTTACTTTACCATTAATTGTTTCAGGGTGTTTGAGAGGGGTTCCAACCTCATTGGACCTCATACAATGAAAATAGAATTTCACATCCCATCCAAAATTCAACAAACTTAGTAATTTTTAGAATTCCAACAAACTGAACCGCATCGAACTGAAAACAAGTCCACTAAGCCATCAAAAGAGGCCAAATGTCACCCAATGCGTCTACTACATGTCGTGTGCGAAATATAGACCTACTAAAGATAGACATGCCAAAAATAGCAATTTCAACTCCTAAAAAACAAGAGTTCCAAAATGTGAAAATCATTGCTCCAATTATTGAACAGAAGCTCTAATACAAATCCCATTGTGTTGGATGATATTGATCCAGCCTTAGAATGAGACTCACTCGACAGAGTTTGATCCTAATATTAGTGACTTGGAGTGGAGTCATTTGGATTTGAATCCACTAGTAAGAGTAGCACTAGTCATGGCAGGCACTAACTCATGGCGAGGATCCCATTTTCAACAATGGTGATGAGCTTGATGATTGATCATGTTGATTAGTGATATGTAGTAGGCTAGTATCTTGTAGCATGTTTTTTTTGGACTTTAGAAGCTATTTAGAGCCTCGTTGATTATGTATTTTGTTTCAAATATGTATTGCACTGCACTCAATGCCATTTTGATATATTCACCCTTACATGGTATATACATGAGTAAACTTTGCATATTTTCTCTCTAATGGTTTAAACTTTAGAATCATGGTTTGGAATTTTTTAAATATATTTTTTCATTAAAATTCTAATATTATAGTTTTTAGTAAATAAAGTCATAAAATTCAAACTAGTTTGATTCCAAGCCAAGTCCGAGTCGAGTTCGAGTCCAAATTTTAAAACATTGGCTACGCCACGCTAAGGACAACACTGACTAAGCAACAATGTAAAAATTTAACATTCCCTCTTTGCAAGGAAAGTGTTCTCCACCAAGCCAAGTCTCTCCCTTAACATCTCAAACTTCAAGAATCTTCAAGGTGTACTTTCCTTGCTCGAGGAAGACCTCATCAGCGAACATGTGCTTAGAATCAATCATTGATTCCACAATGAGTTTTGGAACTGTCTCCCGGACATCAAACTCCTTTGTCATGGTATCCCACCATACCTACTCTTTAGTTGCTTCCTTACAAGTGGAAGGTTTTGTCATACAAATAGAAGTCATTAATGAAACCTAAGTTGGAAACTTTTTAAGAGGATAAATCACCCTAAATATAGCTTTAGGTGATCACACTTGTTCTTGTGCCTCCTGCAATGTCTAGGTAAGCCATCTCGGCTTCCTAATTGAATTGGATGGTACTGGAGCATTAGTTCCTTCACCGAAGCCTTTGATGATCTAAATCTAATTTCTCCTCTTCTACAGATCAACCCTTGGGACAGCAAGTTTTTCTCCCTCCTCAACCTCTACTAGAGATTCCTGAAACTTAGAGGATTATCCATTCTCATGAAAGTGAACATCTCATCTTACCACTGTCTTCCACTATGCCGGAATATAGATAGGATAAGCCTTATAGTTCTCACTGTAACCAACAAATCTACCATTGACACTCAAGGGTTCAAACTTAGTCCTTTTTTTGTCAGGCACATGAATATAAACAAGTCAATAAAATGCACGAAAGTGTGATACTTGAGGTCTCACTAATAAAGGCTTTCTCTAGAGTCTTGTCCTTCAATATGTTGTCAGGACATCTCTTCAAAATGTAGACGAGTGTATTGCATGCCTATGTCCAAAGACTCATGGAAAAATCCATGTCATGGATCATCACTTTGGTTGTCTTAATGATAGGTCGTTTCTTCCTCTCTGCAACCCCATTCTGCTGCAAGTTGTAAGGTATTGTCAACTCCCTCTTGATCCTTGCATCCCTAGAAAAGGTAACAAAGTCTTTGGAGATGTACTCTCCTTCATTATCGGACCTTGGCACCTTTATCTTTTGCTTGTTGATTCTCAACCAAGGCCTTGAACTCTATGAACTTATTGAACACTCCGTCCTCAATCTTCATAAAATAAATCCAAGTCTTTCTAGAGGAATCATCAATAAAAGAGACATAGTGTGAACCTAAAAAAACAAGATTCATCGAATTTCACCAATGAATTTTGAAATTTGGCAAATTTATGGCTAAAAATGAAATTTGTTATGGTTTAGCCAATAAATTTGCCCATTTGAATGAGTTGAATGATTTGGAAAGGCAGTTTTATCATTTAATACGACCATGTTTTAATTAAATTTGTATTTTTGCGTAAAAGTCAAACACGAATATAAATGCTTTCCACTCTCCAACACAACCTGGTCGGACATTCATCATTTTCCATTGCTCTCGATGCCCATGGTTATAGTCAAACTTCCTTCCCCTGATACAACTTACTGAGCCTAACATGTGACCTATAGTATCCATAGCAAACATGATTCTCGGGTCGCAGTGAATATTGGACACGATTCTCAGATAGCAAACATGATTGTTATGTAGCAGAAGTGATTATTAGACACTAGTAGTTATTGGTATTGGATTTTGTTCTCGGATTCTCAGAATAGATATGTATCCTCATTGCTCAATCATAGTGAAGGTTATCGTTGTGCCTCTCATATTCATGAATCATAGTGAAGGTTGTCCGAGGATTAGATTTTATCATTGATTCATAATGTTAAAATGTTTAATGTGAGCATGGGATTTCATTATAATTTAAATGTTTAATAAGACAAGGGATTTTTTCATAAAATTAATTTTTCTTCTTATATTTTAAGAATATAAAAATATGTATATGGACAAACCTAATGGCGAGTCTTATCTGAATATCATTGAAAAATTCATTTTTTTCCGAATTTCATTGTTGCCAAATTCAAACCGAAACCTACACACCATGTGGCATAGTAGATATAAACTACCTATCAAAGAAGCTGAAGACTGATCAGTCCACGTACCTATGAATGAATCGGATGAAGAATCTCTCTTGATCTGTGCTTGCTACTTGGGAAAGCAGTGTTAACATACTTATGGAGTGCACAGCTCTTGCACACTCCTCTCTTCTAGATCTTGAAGTCCAACGATCCCTGCCCCTGCACCATGTCCTTCAAGAGTGCTAGTGCTCCATAGTGCATGTGACCGAATTGCTTGTGCCATAACTCGCACAAATTGTCACTTTCATACACTAAAACGCCATGCTTCAATAGATCTGCTAGATGCTTCGCTCATACTCAAATCCAAGGGCAACACCTAACCAAGAATAGTCTTTTCCAGATTACTTGCAATAACACACTCCATGAAAAGATGCATACTCTAATAGCTAACAGCCTCTTTTTAGCTAATGTTCCCACTTTAGCTTATGTCTTACATGTAGAATAAGTTATAACTAGACTTTACATGAAGCTTCGTGAGCCAAATAAAAGATCTGACATAAACTTTATCTAAATATAAAGTCCATTACCTAACAAAAGAAAACTATAAAAGACTCAAATGTCTTACAAAGTAGTAACAACAACTATCTATCACTGATGCGGTTATCTTTCGACATCATAAGCAGGACACAACTTGCAAATTTTTAGGCTAAGTTCTCTAATTCATCCTTCATGTCTATGATCAAAGTTAGATATCAAAACAAGGGCACAACTTGTAAGTTTGTAGGTTAATTTTTTACTTCACCCTTGATGACCATGATCATAGATTTTCCTTCATATGCCCCTTGCTTGTGTAGTTCTCCCCACGTATAAATCATGTATCAGATCATTGAAGTTCTCCCATCTATTTCTCCAACTATATGCCAAAATTACCGTGTGAATTTATCTGTCCCATGAGAAATGAATTTGGCAGCCTAACAAAACTTTACCAGTGTGAGATTTGCATCATAATTTTGCAATAAAATAGGAATTCTACAAACACAATTGGCAGCCAAAGAAAGTCAATGTGTGGAGAAGATATCTAACAAACCAATTAAAACAATAATAAGCATATCTGAGTGTAAAGTCGAGAAGCTCAAATTTGGAGCACAAATCCAAACTACCAAAAAACACGATGCTACATTGAAGAAATATAGAATCCCTTAATTATCAGGTTTGTAGAGATCGAATATACATACATGAAAACTGGAATTTTTTCATGTTGCCAATAAATTTAAAACGGAAAAAACAGAAAAAAAAAGTCTGCAACTGATTGGGACTGCTTTAGAAACTACAAAGTGGTGACATGAATATTGATGGATGAAAAATGACGGGGAACATAATTTATGCTAATCCAATACTGTCTCACAGACCTCGGTCTGCCTATAAAACAGGATACATATATAAATCCATATTCATATTGACAAGTCATAACCTCCTATGTTTCTTATCTGTACCTCTTACCACCACCCATGAGAACTTACACCCAAAAATCTTGAGTTTATTCCTTCATGTGTAAGCTAAGTGTTAACCCCCAGATTTGCTCCTTTGCAAACTGGAGGGTTAAGAGCCAGCCTACTCCATCAGGCTGGTGTTCAGAGTTTTGATTACAGAGACAGCTTTGCTTGAGCCAGGGTTGGTTCCCATTGAGTCCAGGTATAGGATTGGTTCACAGGTTTTCATCAGATTGGAGAGAGTTTGTATTTTTAGCAGTATTCCTACATACTTGGACTAGAGCACTGAGGTACTTTACTACACTCTCTCACCTAGTCAACTAAACGCATGGACACCTCACTCTGCATTTCACGGTACTTCACTCAGACTATCTCCAGTTGGATAGTGCGCATGAGAGGAGATCTCCACTCATCTCATCAAGGCGCATGGCTTTCCTTCACATGATTAATTCGACCTCAAAGGCATTAAAAGGGGGGGTCGCGATGATTTAAAGGTCAGATCTTCTTCAGCAGCAGCATACTCTCTCATGTTCTCTCCTCTCTCTTCTAGATTCTACATTCTTGTGCAGGAAACATCATTGTATCGGTTCTGTATCTATCTCTTTGGCGCAATCAGCCTTTTGGTTTATGCAGAATAAAACTTAGTTATGCTCTTATCTGGCTCTCGAAGTTTGATGGTATTATGATTATTTTTGTGCAAYGTTTTAGGAGTTCTTAGGMCTTTTCTTTGGTGATWAKTCCACATTTTAAAGCGTCTTTCTTCTCTTATTTATTTCACTGCTTAAGGCTAAYGTTGAAGGAAATTCCACYAACATTTATAAAAYCARCKATTGTAACCGCTTTGGYTGTTTTAAACRCAGACCAAASATCCTTTCTTGTACTGTTTTTATTTGTGTTTTATTGCAKATTTAYAGGTTAGAGGYAGCGCAKGAAGAGTTAGGGACACYCCCTGAGGTTGGMAAGCACCARCCCAAAYAGARAGGAGAKCTGYTGGTGACACATTGGGYAGATTTTCCTAAAAATTACATTAGTTTCCCTTGCAGATTTTTCAGAAYCATTTCAATTTTCAACCGTGTGGAAATTAGTGCTAACACTAAGCTAGGGAGGTTGTATTGTTTTCTCCATGCAAAAGTATTGAGACATGAGGTTTTCAATCTTCAATTCTTCCAAAGCCCCTGAGCTTCTTTTGTAGCTTCACATCTTCGCCTTTGCTAACAATCACGACATGGACTTTGTCCGGTCATTAGGAAGTGACGGATGGCGAGATATTACAATGCTTTTTCACAGACAATATTTTTTTAACATCGAGTGTCTCTTACCTATAGGTTATAATTACCAACAAAGACCTATATCATCTTGGGGATCTTTATTTTCCTAATTAATTCTACCCTCCAAAGCAAATCTACATTGTCGGTAACTTCCAGCAATTTTCTTTTACAGGGTATTGATAAAAAAATTGTAAGTACACAGCGTGACCTCCGTGGTGACCTAATAAGCACTCCCTGAGATAAATCAGCTTAAAATCAAAATCAAAGATCATTTCCATTACATCCTAAAAATTTAAATCTGCTGCTGATGGAACTCGGTTAGGTGGGCTACCTTTATGTGCCCATTAAGCAAGCGAAATTGGGGCTAATTTTTGTTCAGTCAAAGCAATATAAACCTATATGCCAAACAAATTGATCATGAATATTAAGGCTGGAATATAATCCGATGAGAATTAGAGAAAACTAGCAGTAAAAAAGTCTTCCAGACAAAACAGATTAAAACCAAAATTGTGAACTCTGCATTATTAACAGCTTGCCAGACAGACTCAGAAAAGATCTCTGTGAGACTCAAATCCTCACTGAAGAATCCCTGAGATAAGTTGTGTAACATGTCCAACGATGTTCGCTCTAAGGAAACCATAGCCTAAATCCAGCCTATTATGCAGTCTAGGCAGGATATGCAAAGACCATTTTGAAAAAGAAAGTGCCCATGCAGGATATGCATCCGGCACAGCTTCTGTTCCTTAGAAAAGAAATATACTTAATACGGCAAGTTCAATAGGAAACAACATAATCACAGAAACAATGGCATGAAGTGCACATGGGGAAAAGCCATACTACCAGAGTGAAAAGGAAGTGGTGAATAATGAAAACCAAAGAAATTAGAAGCTGAAACTTGTTACAGTAGTGGTCTCAGAACAGAAGAAATCATCAATAATATTAACAGTCATCAAACCAATCAGGTTTGGTAAATTGGAAAAGTTGGGGTGTCGTTATTCCCACCAAGGTTCCAATACCCTGGAGACATAGAAGTAAAGTAAGTTGATCTTATAGCAAAAAAAACCATCTTTTTATCACATACCACAAACATCAAATTTACCGGCCTATACACGGATCTACGTCTGGACCAAGGTTTGCTTGCATCTACCCCTAGAATACACATATTTCAATGATCTACATCTGGACCAAGGTTTGCTTGCATCTACCCCTAGAATACACATATTTCAATGATCTTAATCTGGACCAGGGTTTGCTTGCATCTACCCTATAATACACATATTTCAATGCGTTCTGAACAACAAGAGAATAAAAAAGTCCGTTGGGACATTCTGTGGACTGCGGCCCAAGACCACCTTTTTCCCTGAAATAGATATCTAATTGACTAGCTAAACAGTAGATGATCATGTTAAGCTCGTAACAAACATGTGAAAGATTCGGTATGTTGCACAGGCGCCTAAAAAGACATCAAACTTTCAAATGAATTGACTGAAAGACATGATATTACGATTATTCTTTGTTCATAATGAAATGCATAGCATTTCTGAAGAAGCTCCATCCAAACTATTCGATTTCTCCCTTTCCTTATATACTACGAAYCTTTATATACTATGAATAGAYAAATTCCTCAGAGTCATAAATCTCACAAATCTGATAAGAATCAAGCAGAAATTTTAGGCATAAGCAAAGTTCCACCATGATTCAAGTTTTGTGTATGGTGGAGTAATGCTACAAGATCCAAGTTTTATGTATGATGGAATAATGCCACAAAGTTCCACCATGATTCAAGTTTTGTGTATGGTAGAGTAATACCACAARATCCAAGTTTTGTGTATGGTGGAATAATGCCACAAGGCTTTTGCTCAATTCTAAGTCACTCAATTCTAAGTCAATATAGATCATCAAAAATTAAATCATGRCTCCAAATCGATGTAAACTGCGACTTCATGTATCACCAGACTCTCGCAACCGGAACTASGATTTCCGGTATYACAGGATTCCTTTAACCGAAGGAAAGTTTACTGCAAGATTAGAGGGCTGAGGGCTCCAGAGACATGTTCATGTCTGCACCTAGTRGGCCAGGTTACCTGAGTGTCTGGGACGTTTCATACAGTTGGGGCCAGGGRCAARTCTTGGGCAAATTTGGGCAWATAGATATCCTAGTCTTGACGTCCCGTCTTAGCTAAAAGATTGCTTCCATGTGGTCTGCCCCATTCAAAAATATGGATGATGAGGCTGGATACAAATCTTTAGCAAATTACCCCTCAGACCTGGTATCTCAGTCCACCTGGTTTCTCAGTCCACCTTTGCAGTTTGCAGTGCAGCCCATGGGGCCATTTCTCTAACCATTTCCACCCAAAACTACTAATAATTAAACTAGAGCGGGGTGGCTTTCTGTGGCTAATCCTCGCCTTTGACTATTTCAAGATTCAATAATTTCCAGAAAATAAAGTTAGCTGCTTGAAAATCGACAAGATTGAATTTTATGGACATATTACAAACCCCAATATTCAGCGGGCAGAACATAGCTGTGAAATAAACCCAATACATCTACTCGGCTTTATGCATATCTAGCACAATTTATCCATTGCTTCCTCTCCCATCCAAAATAATAAAATATAATTGGCTACCAAAACAGAAAAATAATGCAATGAATATACAAAACGTCGAGTAAACATGCCAGTTGCATAATTAATGAGTCAAGAATTCGAACCACTATCGATTCAATATTTCATATTACAACATATTACAAAGTATACATAGCAGAAGGGGCATGCGCCGATATCGAACCCCAACGTCTGGCCTGATTAATATCAGGCTTGTTCACAATAAATAACGATGCCCAGAGAGTCCCCGGATAAATAAAATAGGCATGCCCTTAAAATTTCTTGCGGGCATTGGAGATCCGGAGCTTGACGGGAACTGGCCGGCCCTTTCCGGAGCCACCACAGGAGGAGCAACGCTTCATACCGGTGTGGCCACATGTGGTGCAGCCCTCGTCGCCATCGGACCAGCGCTTGCAGATACAGGGAACCCTCCTGGAGCCATTGCAGGTGGGGCATCTGGGCATGGGCACGGCCCCTCCTCCCATCATACTCGTATTGTTATCTGCTTCCTCCATGAGGGATTTGAACATCCATGCTCCAGCTATCATTCCTATTCCCGATGCCACCTGCGACGCCATTACAACCGGGGACATGGTGCTTCTTCTACACTTTTCTGCCTCTATAACCCAAATGTAAATGCTTCGGTTTTCTTCCCAAACAATCGACTGAATGGAATAATAACTCTGGAAGCCGTCCCCAATTTATACTGCAACCAGTCAAAGTGTGGAATTTTGCCGATGTTTTGAGAACGTGATCTTTTGTAAATTGTTAATTAAATAATACGATGGAAACTAAATAAAAGACGGTTGACGCGCAGCTTCTAGAGTCGAAGACGTGGGGCGCAAATTTCTTTTGAGCCATGATCTTCACGCGTTAAAATTAAAAATATATTGAAATAAACAGCGCCACTCACTCATGTGATGGACTTTGTCCTTTCATGATTCACCGAACAATCTGAAGGTTGGATTGGTGGTTGTTCCCATGAAATGAATCTAATTCATGCGCTACAGGTAAGGTATATTTAAAGACACGTAACACAATAGTATGAGGACTACAAGTCAAGTAACATCTCTTCTCTTTCGTCTCCAACTTGACTCCTTACATTTTGACAGTTGTACTCGTAAAGGACAGGGTTTCTCACTCACTCATTGTACATAGTACATAGGTGTTGGTTAAACGTTTTATTTTTTAAGTTTTTTTCTTTAAATTTGGCGATGTAAATTCAAATGGAAAAAGTCATTGGAAAATTTCCAAAAGGTAGAATTTTTAGACTACTGCATTGTACATATATAACCGCCTCATTTTTTGGGTTTTAAACTTGCAACTTTGAAAACTGTTAGGTGAGGTTTAATAGTGGTTTTTAAGTTTAGTTGGTGTGATATGTATATTAGTTCAAGGAGTTAATTCAAGTAGTTGTTGCAAATGTTGTTGGGCATTTTGTTAATTGTTGTACACAATTCAAATTCTCCTAAGTACTAGTGTATATCAATGGATTCACTGAGAATGTCATTCACCAATGTGAAAAAGTAACACTTGAATTTCCTCATAAAAAAAATTTAAGAAAAAAAAGAAGTTGATGTAATATGCTTGCTCATAAACATAAGTCAAGCATACAACTTGTAATAGTGTGAATATAACATTCAATTATGTTTATAAATTAGACATGTATGGGGAAGATCATGGGTCTGGTATCATCTTAGTATGATAGTACTAGCCATTTCAATACAAAAATATGATTGTACTTTGATTTCATCATATTTTTGGGAAATTTCAACTTGTTTCCATAATGTATGAGTATTCATGGATTTATACAATCTAGCATTATCCAAAAATATTTTCTTTAGTTTTGTCAATTTTGTCTTTTAATTTGTTAAATTATCATAGAGATTTTGAATGTTAAAATCTTCAAATTACCCACCACGTGATTCAAGGCTAAGTCTACAAAATATTTTTGTATAGGTAGAGTAAAGACACTCTGAATGTTAAAGTTTTTGAATCGCCCACATGCCTAAAGGTTAAGTCTACAAATTCTTCTTTATCTAAATTAAATTCTTCTTGTGTAGGTGGAGTAAAGGCACTATGAATGTTAGAGTTTTTGAATCACCCACATGCCTAATGGCCAAGTCTATAAAATCTTCTTTGTTAAGCATGGCTAAGTCTACAAATTCTTCTTTCTTTGAATTAAATTCTTCATGTGTAGGTGGAGTAAAGGCATTATGAATGTTAGAGTTTTTTAATCACCCACATGCCTAAAGGCTAAGTCTATAAATTATTCTTTCTCTGAATTAAATTCTTTTTGTGTAGGTAGAATAAAAGCACTATGGGGAAATGGAACGAGACGAAATGCCATTGCGGCTAGGGCCCAAACCCTAGCCGCCATCGCTCTGATTTTTCGTTTGCAGGGATGTTGTGCTTCGTTTGTAGCTACCGATCCAGGTTCCCATCGCTCTCTCAGCATACAGGGCGCGACTCGGCATTTCCAGCGCGTCCCTCCTGCGCACACGCAATCTGGAGCAGTGATAGCCTCTGGTGGTCGCCGCCCTGCCAAGATGGCTCCAAATCCGACTGCCGAGAATGAGGAAGATCCTTTGGAAGCCTTCAAAGCATTAGTTCGCTCGGCAGGACCTAAATCCAAGCCTTCTCTTCCGTCTAAGTTTGTTAAGAAGATGGAGGAGATCCCTTCTCTGGAGCTTTCTCTAGAGGAGCCTTGCAACCTTGCCCTCTTTCTGGCAGAAAAAGCCCTCATCGGAAAGTTTACGGGGTTATGGCCCAGCCCCAAAACGGTGGAGGCATGGATTGAGGAACGATGGAGGCCGCTGATACAGGGAAGAGTTACTCGGAGTGCAGTAGGCAGGGGTTTTTTTGTCTTCAGTTTCTCAAGGAAAGAGGACCGTGATCTAGTTTTCAGATCTGGACCCTATTTCATGGGGTCAAGAGGACTGTTCTTAGCCCCCTGGACTCTTGACTTCAATCCCGGAGCCGAGATCACCGCAGCCCCTATTTGGGTTAGGCTGCCTCACCTCCCCATACATCTCTGGGGGAAAACCTCTCTAGAGGACATTGGAAACAAGCTTGGGCGTTTCCTGGACAATGTGGAACCGAAAGGGGAACAGCTTACCTGCGCTCATATTTGTGTTGAGGTTAACCTCGAGAAAGGCCTACCGGAAGCCATCAAGCTCTCCCTGGGGGAATGGTGCCATATCCAAGAGCTGGACTACGAGCAGATCCCTTTTAAGTGCCTTCGGTGCCATGCATACGGTCATTTCGCAAAAAGCTGCCCCAAAGTCTCTGTGGAGCCGGGACCAGCCAAAGAAGATGATTTTCAGCCAGTACCTAATCGACGAAGGCAACCAAGGCAAAAGGATCCGCTACCCCAGGCTCCAAAGGCCACTCATTCAGCAGAGGCAACGCTAGAAAATAAAAACAGCTTTGATGCGTTGAAGGAAGATGAAGCCCTAGACCCAGAAGCAACAGAAGTGAAGGAAAATCCTCCGGAAGACGAAAGCCTTCCGAACTCCACCCCCCTAGGCCCAGTAGCAGCGAGAGAATTTCGGGCTTCAGATCCGGATCCCTCTGCCTCGGCAGGTCTGACTGTTTCAGTCCCATCTAGAGATTCTGTGGAAACTTCTGAACCTGAAGACAATTCAGTCCCGTCTCCACCCCTTACCCGAGGACGAAAGACCAACAAAGCACGCAGAGAAA
>SNQJ01S0005071.1:120158-150613 GCA_010110895.2 Picea sitchensis
GGGGGGGGTTTACTTTGCCATCCTATTGGGCTCCATGCGATCAACCCCTTCACCACGAACAACATCTTGATCCATAGAAAGATTTCCTCCAACAGTCTCCTTCTAGGGCCGACTACAAACTTTATTTCAACACCACTGAAAGATTCGTTGCATTCAATAGCAAACTCAATAATATACCCTTCTTTCACACGATCAAACCTAAATTCAATGGCTCTGGCCCACTTATTATCCACATATATCAAATTATTGACCACATATTGGTCCCAAACCAATGGTACTTGGGCTTTCCATAGAGAGTTAATCTTTGTCTATCTGTTTATCCACTCATGCAATAAACAAGGAAATTCAACAAAGAAAATTTCATGTAGATATGGATATTTGTACCTTTGTTTCCATCGCTTGAGGTGGATCTACAGATTCTTGGTCTCTCGTCACACAAAATTGTCCTCCTTCTCAAAGATCCATTCTTTTATCTCCTTCCTGAAAGGTTTTCACATCACGTCCTTCCTTCAACATGTAGCACAAAACCATAAGGTCCCGACAATAAAACCGATTGTTGGCTCGAGGTTTCAGACCCAGGGTTTGAAAGGATTTACCAAAAAATACCCCATAGGCGCCGACATATTCAATCTTCAAGGGTTGAAGCAAGTCTCACTTGAGATACCATGAGAACCACAAAGACCGTAAGTTTCGTGCAAGTCATGAAGGAATAACGCATACATGAGATATCCGACTTAGACCCATGCAATCATTTCACATTCATTCATAACATCCATATGAGTGTTGCACAAAATAATACATAACAGACATACATTCAGACCAAAATCCACAAGATATAGAGACAAATGTGTTTCATGCTTCCTTCATTAATGTCAAAATCATTCAAATACATTTCAATATACAAAGGCCAAAGCTGGATCAGAGTGCATTCAGAGTGAAAATAGAGACAAGCAATACACCAAGATCTCGATTTACTTTCTCTCTCATCTTCACCTCACCTCTCCTGAAAAAACAATGAAGCAAAACATAACAATAACTGATACAATGCCTAACTAAATCTCTAACTAATATTTTTCCTACATAACAATGAAATCCCAGTTAATAATGAACTCCTAGTTAACCAAAAACCCAACCCTTACATATCCACATCCATTCCTCTTATGTCCACCAGAGCGTGGCAATCATAAAAACCTTTCCAACTCACCCACAACCTTGACCATGACCAATCATCTTGTTACAAAAACGATTACCGTCATTACTAAAGATCTTCGAGGATTTGGCTTGCATGCAAACTTTACAAGTCTTTGTGTGTAGTACAAAACTGGTTGGTGCAGACGTTGGTTGGCGCCACATGGTTCAAACTCTTAGTGCACGTGCAATGTCGACAATATTGACTTGTGGCGCATGCAGGGTCTTGCCAAAACCTTAGGGTGCCAACATTTATCATATTGGTTTGGAAATGCACCTTACAACTTTCGATACAATTATTAAGTTTAAAGGTGGAGTTGTTTTGATTTATTGTGTTTTTATATAGTAACAGTTTCATGCTTGTACAACTCATCAAATTGTCAAATCTTTGCACTCCATTGTTGAATTTAACCATACAATTCAAACACAAGGTCCACATGTTCACACAAAGGCGCCATACCACCTCAAATAGTACTCCATATCACGTAAGGGTGAAGAAGACAATACTTAGGTATTATGTGGATGACATTTTTTTATAGAGGGGATTCGGTAACCACATATCATAGTATCCACCAACTCATTACAAATCAAGGTTTCCACTCTCGTCACCAAAACTATAACTCTTCTCAACCTTAATTAATATTAGCACCAAGATATGGATTGATGCACCTAGTGAAGATCACACCAAGGTCTCCAACTGACAAGCACTCCATCAAAACTAACTAACCAATTACTCTACCCCACCAATATAATAGATTTATAACATTACATCAAAGAAAATAAGCAAATTATCCAAAACTTACAACAAAGGCCAAGCACCCTCCCCAACCATGTGGAGACGATCTCCATCTAAGAATGTAATGTTGTGCAAGTTGGATGATGATAACGACAATATGTTAGGTTCATATTAGTATGTTCCTAACTAAGGTGGGGATATTTTCCATTGACTTGTAAATATTTATATGAAATATTTTATGTCAGTCAAGTAATAAATTATACAATATGTAAATTGTTCCTTTGATTTGAAAATAGTTGTAATGGTAAACAACTAGATATAAGAAAACCATATAATAGCATGTTGAAGAACAAGATATAAGAAAATCATATTCTTATACACTTAATAACAAATCTAATATGGCATGTGTTTTTTACAATTTTTGTATTTTTAAAAGCACGTGCAAACTCAATTATAAGTCCTTCCAAGTTTTCATTTCAACTTGGACATTTTGAAATTTAATTATCGTATGCATTGACGTTTTTGACATATATTATATCTTAGTCATCATTATCATTATTATTGTATAGAATTTTAATTTTAAAACTATTGGTATCAGTGGTATTAGTGATGAACTCTTCATCCATTGCTTTGAGGTGTTGTGAATATTGAATTTTGTTTGTATGAAACTTTATTTTATCAATTGTTATAACACAAATTGTCATACTAAATTGCATATGTAAGATGGTCTAGTCCATTCCTCAGCTAGCAAACCTTAATCTCACTCTCCTTCATTAAAATCATCTTAAAAAACATTATCTTTATTGATGTACGTTATTCATCCATGTGCAACTCATGTACATACGCTATTTGCTAGTATGCAAATCACGTACACGCCTAATTTTGTGAAAAATAAAAATTATTTTGTATCTTTGGGTGGGGTTTAAGGGTTTTCACAGCCTTGAACCTCCAATTTTCCGTACACAATGGAATGTAACCATCTCAACCTTTTTATAATGGTATATAAGCACCTATGAGAGTGTAGATGAGGGGAGACAACCTTGGTGCAATAACATGCTTTAAATTTGCAAGCTTCCTTATTCCCTGAATCTCTAAATAGTATCACTTGATCTGGAAATTTATTTTCCAGTATCTCTTCCTCTCTCTTAAATGATTGGTGGGTGTGTTCCTATTCCTTTTGGGTCATGTGAGGAAGTACTCCATTGTTGAGTTGATGCTTGAAGAGTTCAATGGAGGAACTCAAGTGGTTGGTTTCAAGGCAACGCCATTAATCATAATCAAGTTGTAACTCACCTATTCATGTTGATTAATAAAAGAGTTATCTTTGCCTCCAATTTATGTGCAATTATGTTTAACTAGTTCCTATATGTTGAATTTGCTTTACATATCTATATTTACATATTGCATTTATAATTTAATTTGATAACTTCCTTGTTGCAGTATCTACTTGGTTTCTTTTGCAGACTGGTAGAGACAAAGGCTTGAAGCAAGTCAAAGGTCGAAGGCCTGAAGCACATGTAATGGGAGTTTTGAGTAGATATATGGCAAAATTAGGGAAGGAGCATTGGGAAACAATAAAGAGGGTTTTCAGGTATTTCCGTGACACTACTAATTATGGATTGTGCTACCAAGAAAGGCAAGGATTGGACAACATATTGGACATACATGACTTTGTTGATGTAGACTGGGTTGGAGATCCAGATCGCAAAAGATCTACAAGTGGGCATGCGTTTAACCTATTTGGAGGAGTAATCAGTTGGATGAGCAGAAGATAGTCTGTAGTGGCACTCTAAACTACAGAATATGAATAGATGACGACCACTCATGCAAGCAAGGAAGTAGTATGGTTACAAAGATTTTTTTTAGGTATTTGGTTGGTACAACAAACTGTAAGGATAGATTGTGACAGTTGGAGTGCAATATTCTTAGAAAAGAACCCAACTTATCATTCAAAGACACACCATATTGATGTTCAATATAAATTTGTGAGAGACATGGTTGAATACAAGAAGGTGTTGTTGATGAAGGTGGATACTTTGAAGAATGTTGTAGATTCATTGACAAAGTTTGTGACCAGTAAGAAGTTCTCTTGGTGCATAGAAACAATGGGCATTGCTGCCATGAATTGTTGAAAATGTAACACTGCAACCCCCTATGTGCAAAGAAAACAACAAGTGGGAGAATGTTGGGTATTTGTTATATTATTTGCACGACCAACCCCATGCACTGTGTTGCATCGGGTTGGCGAGGGGGGGCAGAGCCCCCGATTTTTTGCGTTCATTTTTAGCAATTTTCAACACACAGTTTTCACCCATGGTTTTCTAATTCTGGTTAAGGAATTAGGGTTGTATACTAATCCCAATCAATGGATTAGGGGTTTTGGATGCCATGGGATCCTATATATATTGTATTGTAAACAATGAAGATGGATGATGAATAAGAATTAGAGGTGTGACTCTAAATAGGTTGTTGGTTTTCCTGGTTTGGGTTTCCAAGATAAAATCTCTATGTAATGTGTGTGTGTGTGTGTACCATTGTATCTTTTCTATTTTTATTAAGAATTCATTTGCAGTAATTAAAGGTTAAAATCTACAACTGCGTATTGCTATGAATGGAGGTCATCACTAGTAAATAAAGCCCATGTAGTAGTGTGAAAGCAATAAATGTAACGAGTCTTACCAAAAGGTTTAGCCTACTAGAAAGTTCCTTCTCTAGAACGTTCCTAGGAGGTATAAATTACTATATACAGATGTATAAGAAATGTAAAATATGTCTTGTGAAGTTATTTGTAATCGGAGCTTTGCTCTATTAGAGGTTGCTCGTTCGAAGAGGTAAGTGAACATTGCTTCCATATATAAAAGTATAATAATTTGCTTCTTATTTGTCTATTGTGTTTGCAAATATGATTCTTTTTGCAATAAATCTAAGTAATATATGTAATTTCTACTATGAATATTTCTAATTGGAACATCACATTAAAGCTATGGAATATACTTGCATGCTAATAATTAACCACGTGTCTTCCTAAGAAACCCACATATATCTTTTGGCAACTAATCACAAGGTTGACATGACTTATGATAAACATAAATCAAGGCTCAATAAAGCTAAGGCATAAGTTCCTAGGCTCACAATAAAATAATGTTATCTTCTTTGGCCCCTTTGATCTTCCTAAGCCCCCCTTTTGAGCCCCCTAAGCCCCCTTTCTTTCCTCTCTTATGGAATCATATCCCCCCCATGTTTTTCGTCCTTCTATGTCTACATCTCGTGATGCATTTTTATTATAATCCTTCAATGTACAATATTTACATATCAATTGTAACATCCCCACTATAATACCCCTGTTTAATTAATGCTTATGTAGATATAATGTGTGGCTACGACCAAAGCGATGTGATATGTGAATTGTATTTCCTTGTTTTATTAATAAAAATGTGATGCCAACTACTAAGGGTACATGGACAAGAGATGGGGGCTGAATTAATCCACAAGAGGGGGGAGTGTATATGATAATGGCCAAGAGGGGTCCAAGGGGGAAATTACCCATGTATATTGATTTAATCCATTTTCCTAAATTTGCTATTTGTATATAAACCTTCCCATTTATGATTGAGTGTTCCCAAAGCCAATCATTGAATACATGTAAGAGGGTCAGTGTGAGTGGTCACATCCCAAAGTTAATGGGAACATGGGGGTTGAGTACAATCAGCTTGGGGAAGAGTGTGAGTCAAGAAAGGCAAGCCAAAGAGAGGGAATTCGTATGGGTGGAGAGAACGGTTTTAGTTAGTCAAGTTTTGTGCATGAGAGTAAGGAGAGAGCAATAAATAAATCTTGAAGTTGATGCATCCATGGAGGGCGAATTCTAGAGCATGCTAGAGCGTAATTGGAGCTAGAAAATTGAAGAGCCAGTGTTGGGCTCAAGCTTATTTTGAGGAAAGACCTGTTTTTGGAAGGAAAGACCTAATTTTGGAGAAGAACAACTGGCAAGAAAAGAAACACGCATGAGGAGAAGCAACATGCAAGAAGGAAAAGCCACGTGCAAGGAGGCATGCAAGCCTAACCATGTTAGGGTTAGGGTTTTTGACAAAGGTTGTAATGGCTATAAGCTTGTAAAATAGTATAAATAAGAACCTAGGAGGTCTAGGTTGGGGTTCTGTCAGGTTTTTGTGAAGGGAAAAGTTGTTGAGTTGTAGATTTTGAGGGTTAGGTCACATGCTAAGGAGCATGGTGTGATCTAGTCCACCTCACAGAGGTTCCTTAACCTCATAGTACTTGTATGATTGGAGATGTAATGCACGCAGTGCTAGATTTTGTAGCAGACTAAATAAAATAGCAGAGAAGCCAAATCTTTGTGGACGTAGCCCAGGAGGGCGTGAACCACGGTAAAACTTGTGTCCAATGTGACGATTCTTGTATGTTTACCTTTTGTCAATGATTAGTTTATGAATGAATGAATGAATGGTTAATATATATATATTAGAATGGATGGATGGGCTTAAAAGATGAATGAAACCTAGGAACAGTTGAATGAATAACACAATGAATGCATGAAGAAGATAAACTACATCCCCAGATCCCCACTCATTCCTAGACTGCAAGCACTTGAGCATTGTAGTCACCCATAAAGCTATCTCAGGTGAGACTGTGCAGTGCACTCTGTGCATTGTGTTGCCTTCTGGTTTACGAGGAGGGCCGATAGTTTTAGAGGTTTTTGTTGGAACCCTGATCAAATCTAAACCTGGGTCAGACCAAGAAGTGAAAGAGAGATTTAACCCAACAAATGGTTCTGTTGTTGATTGGAACTGCATGGGATTGAGTGGACGAGATATGTGGAAGAATCATGCGGAGAATGAAAGTATAGAAGGGAATGTTCAGGCCATGGAATCCAATGAAGGCGGAGATTGAAATATGGTTGAAAAAAAAGGAACTCGAGTTTGTGTAGAAGGAAAACATAAACCCTAATTTAACACCGTGCAAATACCTGGACAAATACATGTTTAGTGACTTGCATGAAACATTTTTCTGTGATTCCCCCCATTTGTTGCAGGAGCGGCTATTAAGTTTAAAAGACAACTACCCAAAAAATCAAATCAGACAACTGGAGTGGAATCATGTGGAGATCGCGCAGTTACAACAAGTTAACAATAAATTTACGCGTGCAATAGATTTCTGGTTAGACAATGTTGTTGCAGGGTTTATCACCGAATTTATAGTAGATACGACGAAGTCTTACAATGCAGCAGAGCAGGATTTTCTAAAAGGACCTAGAGGTAGGTATATCAGATCATTGTATACTTCAATCAAGATTTTATTATATAACAATGATGTGATGACCATGGAATCATACAACTAAACTTCCCTGTGTGCATGGGGGAAGGGAGGAAGCACTGACAAGAGGTGGACAAATGGAGGAAGAAATGGATAAGGGAAAGAAGAAGGAGGCCATGGACCAATCATGATGGAGGAAGAAATGGATAAGGGAAAGAAGAAGGAGGCCATGGACCCAATCATGATGGAAGAAGACCAGATAAAGAAGATAATGGCAATAGCTGGAAATATGCGTAGTGGAGTACCCCACCAATATAAGATGAATAATAAGAAGAGACCCATAACTGATAGAGAGGGCTTGGAAAGTGATGAAGAAGAGGTAGAGGATCTTTGGGCTGTGGAGCAGATTGAGGAAATCTTGCATACAACATATGAAAGGAAAACAAGAGGTGCAAGGGCAGGAACAAAAGACAGAACTCCAATCGAGATCAACATCAGTGTGGAACCTATAACCCCATGTGTGACTAGTACACCAGAAATAACATCAACATTTAGACAACATAATTTTAGTGGAAGAAAGACAACAAGAAACACATCCAAACAAGGAGCAACAACTAGAGGAGCTAGTTCAGGAAGTAACAGTCAAATATCTACATCGCGCGAAGATAGTAGTTCAACATAGTTCAAAATGGCAGGACATGATCCCACGATCGAGTTATTGGAATTTTGGGGAGAGGCATTAGAGGACCCTGAAAAGCACTTATTCATCTATGAGAAGATCTGGGAAGCAAAGCAGATCATAGATGAGGATACAAAACTTGCGCAATTAGCTATCACACTAAGAGACTACACATTGGATTGGTACATGAGCCTAGATGTAAACAATCCACCAGGAGTAACAAGGACTATTGCAGACGTGAAAAAACTAATGATAAATGAATTTCAGAAGCTTAGCTTAGAGGACCGGTGCATGAATGAGATGATTGAAATCAGGAAAAAACCAGGTGAGTTTGTTTGGGAGATTGAGCAGAGGTTTAAGCGTCTCAAAGGTAAGTTGAAGTATGCCATGACTGACATGTGACATAGGCACTTATTTGTGAACTCATTGTTGCCACATTTGAAATACCCCTTAAGACAACAAAAGTTCCAAACTCAGGTAGAGGCTCTGCAGGAAGCCTTACAACTGGAAGAGAACCAATATCAAAAGACAGACCCAACAATAGAGGAGTTGAAGGAGGATCTGAAAAACCTAACATTTAAAATTAACTAGAATAAGGGAAAAGAGAAAAGAGAAGTTGTTTGGTGTACCACATGCAGGACAAAAGGACACTGTAAGAATGAATGTCCAACTTTCACACAATACATGGAAACAAGAGTACCAAACCCTTTTCCAACAGGAGGACCATCGTGCGATATTTGTAAAACACATGGGCATGATCCATATCATTGTCCAATGATGCAAAAGTATAAGACAATACCCAAAAGTTCATACTGCAATTTTTGAAAATCAGTGGGTCATGATGATAAAGATTGTGGGACGATGGAGATGATGACATAAAGAACTTCACATACTTATAGAGTGCAAGAAGAAATCATGACATCACAAGTTGCACCTAAGTTCAACCAGGTACCACCTTAGAATAATAATGCGTAGCCGCAATACAATAATGCACAACCACAATATAACCCCGCGTAGTATAACCAGGTACCTCAGTATAATGCACCACGAGGAGATCGGGATAGATACAAAGGTGGAGGATGAGGTAGAGGAGGTGTGCCACAACTGCCAACAACCAGGACATTATGCAAGGGAGTGTCCACTTCCACCAGCGACATGTAAATATCGTCGTGCAACAGACCATGATACAAAAGATTGTCCGACACTATTGGGGAAGATCCAAGAAAAAAGGAACCAGAACAACCAAAATTTCTAGTGGATTTCTATAGAAGYCGGGGATGATGGAAGAAACATCAACATAGTCRCGCGAGGAGGAGCTAAGACAGGAACTGACGCAGTAAGATGAGATCCAACACAACATCAATGGGTGAAGAAGAATATTGAACCATAGAAGAAGTTTGATGCATAGAAAGTAGAGGAAACATTCAAAGAGGCAAGATAAGAGTTTCTGAAGAAAAACGTTGTGTCTACATCAGCTGCACAACAAACTTAGAACTCAACATTGTATGAAATGCCTTCCTCAATGGACCATACCAGTGAAGCTCAACCTTTAGAGCAAGTAAGTAATATAAAAACTTTTATGCAATCCTGTGTTAAGTTATTAAAGGATCCATCATCTATTAATATCTTACAAAATATTCTATAAAGATGTAACACAGAGGTAGAAGGGAAATTAGAGTAGAAAACAATCATTCATCTCCATTCAAGAATAAGGACAAGCAGAGAATTCAGACTAAATGCTAACATTGGATATTTCAATATGGGTGATATTATTCTAGACTTAGGTTTTGAAGTAAATGTTTTACTTAAGAAGACATGACAGTGTATGGGAGAACCCACACTAGGCTATTGACCTGTCTAGCTGAAATTAGCAAATCAACACAGACTGCTACCAATAGGAAGACTTAAAGGTGTGGTAGTAGATTTGGATGGAGTGTGCACTATGGCATGTTTTGAAGTAATAGATATAGTAGATGGCACACCACCTTATCCAACATTGCTTGGTTTGGATTGGGAATTTGATAACCCAACTATAATCAATTTGAAGACAAGGAAAATGACGTTTGAATTAGGTGAATATAGAGTCATTGCACCATTAGACCCTTCAGAAGTAGAAAGGTTTGTAGAACCCACTTGTTTAGATCTGGAGGAAATAAACCAGTTGTACAGAACCATCGCGCGAGAAAGAGATTATGTCAACCCAACTACAAATGGGGTACTCAGTTGGAGAAGCATCACATCATGTGCTTCCGACTCCGATATAGGTTTGGAGAATTGACAACAGAGATTACATGAGTTTCTACCAGAAGGTGCACCAGAATAGACTGCGCAGTAAGATGGGTTGGTACAGAGATAAGAGAACCTCCCAGTTTTCATGGGGTAAATGACCTAGAGGAATTTATGACAAAATATGAAGAGGAAGTGTTAAAAATCAGAGGCTCTTATCCCTAGATATTGTACTCAAGGATACACCTGCAAGATGGTGGGGTGCGCACAAAGAAACAATTCAGGACTGGTATCAGTGCAAATGACTACTGTGCATTAGATTTGGAACATAATAGGTGAGCAATAAAATGTAGAGGTACGATGGGCAAGGAACACCAACAAAACATTTGGAGAAGTGCATAACACAATGGAGGATGACACCACCAGAAGAATGGACTCATCACTTTATTCATACATTGGAAGGAATTCTAGATAACTGGTTTGTAGACTAGGAGATGCACAGAGGCACTACAGAATGGACTGCATTACAACAGAACTTTGTAGTAGCTTTCTCATTTGAACATGAGAACCCCAACATTGATTCAACACTGAAGTAGATATGAGGAGTGATATTTATTGATGAACCAGAGGTTGAAATCATGACAGAATATCAACAACAAAATAGACAGACAGTCAAAGAACTACTTTCATGCTATCATGTTGAAGAAGAAGCACCAAATGAGGATGATCCGTGCAACATTCAAATTACAAAAATTGAAGGTGAAAGAGAGGTGGAAGGTCCATCTTTGGAGTCAAAAGTATTTGCTGCACCAATCAAAGTTAAGAAAGTCAACATTGGGAAAACTAACAATCTTAAAATGGCAAGTATTGGAGACTATTAGGATGAACAAACAGTAGAAAGAATAACATAGTTACCGCGTGAATACATTGACCTGTTCCCAACGAACTTTACATAGATGAAAGGCATAGAAGGAGAGGTAGGAGAGATGAAAATACCTCTCAAACTTAAGGAAAGACCTGTCAGACAAAGACCTTACAGACTGAATCCAATGTATAAGCAGAAACTAAAAGTAGAAATTGACAGAATGTTGGAAGCTAGTATCATAGAACCAGTAGAGGAATCTGAATGGATCCTATGGTAGTCCAAGAAACTAAACAAGGGGGGATACAAATTTGTGTATATCTAAGGAAACTTAATGATGCTTTCTTATAAGACCCTTTTCCTACCCCTTTCACAGATGAGGTCTCAGAGAATGTGGGATGCCATGAAGCATATTCATTTACAGATGGATTCTCAGGTTACCATAAGATCAAAATAGCTCCAGAGGACAGGTATAAGACTACGTTTTTTACAGAATGGGGATCCTATCAATATACAGTCATGCCATTTGGGCTGAAGAATGCACTAGCCATATTTTCAAGAGTAGTCATAGTTTCTTTTAAGGAATTCATACATTAGTTTCTAGAAGTATATTTGGATGATTAGACTGTCTATAGTCTGTTAAAAGATCATGTAGAAGTATTAAGGCTAATGTTGGAAAGATGCAAGCAATGTCAAATATCATTAAACATCAAGAAATGCATTTTTGGGACACCTTTTGGAATATTGTTGGGACATATAGTGTGTAAACAAGGTTTACTAGTGGATCCCGCTAAGAATGCAGTCATTGTCAATTTACCACCACAAAAGTCAGTGTGCCAGTTGAGAGAAACACTAGGACATACAAGCTATTATAGGAAATTTATAAAGGGGTATGCGCAAATTACTGCACCAATGGAAAAACTATTAAAGAAGGATACTAGATTTCAGTGGAATGAAGACTGTCAACAAGGGTTGGGCACCTTAAAAGAAAAGATGGTTACAACAACTATCCTAGTATTCCTATATTGGGAAAAGACATTTCATGTGCATGTAGATGCATCAACCATAACACTTGGAGCAATTTTGGTGCAGTTGTTACAAGGAAAATCTCTCTATGGCTAGGGGTAAACCACAACAGACGGAAATGACTGCAAAAATCAAATCTAATCTCAAGTATGTTATATAAACAACTATCCTAACAAGACAAGATAAGAGGCCTACCTTGTCCAGACATTCAATGAAGTCCACCGTTGAGCACTTGACCCAAAGCAATATACCTGAAACTAGTCCTCAACAACCAAGCAACACAAACATATGGTGATAATATATAATGTTAGCACATTTGATAACATAATCCATCAACATTCATAACAAATATTCCCATGGAATAATAATTCAAATATTTGTGAGATATTAACTGGATGAGAAAAGAGTATTTCTATTAAGATATGATAAGCATAAGTGAATGAGTTACTAACTTATGTGTCGGCACGGTTCAGACCCGAGAAACTAAGTTCCTTCCAGCTGGACCTCCACCACTTCAATCCTCCACCAAAGGCAAGCTCATATAAGAGAGACAATGAAGTTCTCAATCAATAAGGGAAGATCTTGGGAGCTAAACAATGTGTTCAGACTTAAAGGACAAAGGGATGCAGACTCAATGTTAAGTGAATAATTTCTCCAGAGTAACTTTTCTCTCAAAGTTGAATTCTTTCTCCCTTTTCCATAACTCGGATTTGGCCCATTTATAGCCTTCAAGTGGAACTGAAGGGCCGAGTCAAAACGTTTCCTATATATGGAAGGCCAAGGGTCATTGATCTCGTGACGTGACATGGAAACCTGACGCCATTTTTCAATTTTGGGCACATTTCCCGATGTATGCAGGCTGTAGTGGTGAAACTTGCGTACACACATGTTGTATAGTATGCAGGGCATGTATATGTGAAAAAATATTGTCTTTAGCTATGGGATTTGCAAAAAAGGAGACTTAAAGTCTGCATAGGGAAATGGAAAAAGGCCCTTTGTGCAAGATTGCATGGGGTGAGGTAAATATTGCTCTAACAGATTCCCCCTAATGTGTGATGTCAGAGGAGTATCTGTGATGGCCGAAATACATTATAAAAACTCAGAAGTGGAGGAATGGGGACCCAGTTGGAAGAACTAGTTGCTCATTACAATCTGTATTGACTTTGCATACATGGATACCAATTTGAATTACATTGCATATCCATGTGAAAATATAGCAAACAACTATCCATGGCCATGAATAGGCAAATACAAATGTGGTTACATGCCAATGGCTATCATAGTCACAAACAAGGCCTAGTAAAACTAGTCTCAAAATCAATCTGAAGATATCTGTATACAATGGAGTACAATCTGATCTCCCATGATCGCTGAAGTCACATAGGTATTGGTCCAATGAAAAGGTAGCAACAACGTAGAAAAGTTGCGGCTACAAACTGATGTCTTCAAGTCTTATACACAATCCGCCAAAGGTACAAGTCTATATCATGTGAACAAAGGAGTTGAGGTCTAACACAATGAGACTTCGTTTGATTATCGGTCAGTTAGGTATATCATTAACAAACACGAGACAACCTACCAATGATGAAAGTAGGTATCAAGGCACCAAGTACATTCTTACAAGTGTGAATAAAGGAGACGGGGTCGAACACTTGAAGAATCCATCGATCAAGAGACATTAATGTATTCCCAACTGTCGATGGCAAGAGAACCTACCACTAATGACTGCAAGGCTCTAGGTACTCATAGGAATCTAGGTCTCATCTCCATAATAGATGAGCTGAAGTTGATGGAAGAAGACCCATTGAAAGGAGAGCATTAAGGCATCTCTCATCATTCATCATGAGGTACAAAGAAGGAGCTTGATGATTTGGAGGAAATCGGACGAAGAACATGTTCACGAACCAACGACCCTGTGTGTCTTTCGTGTGTACCAAGTGCAAGCGGTACATGAAAAATACCCTCTGAATAGCAGCCAATGAGGAAAACTGTTGACAAAAGTGACGAAACCACCAATAAGGCTAGTGGCATCCAAGACACTGCACAAATCCCGATGTGTGAATAGATGTCTTGTCGTCGAACACAAGGTAGACCACCCAGTCAACGACTAATGATGAAATGTCGACTGTTGGGTTCAAGGTTACCTACAAATGAGGAAAGTAGGACAAGGGTGTGCAATAGGACTACAACTTCATGTGATTCTGAGACAAACTGAGGGTATGGGACTGGAAGAGTAACCAGCTAGGGGAGTAAACTCTCTGTAATGAGCTCAACTTCCTAAGGTCATGCTAAACCTAAAATTATGATGACAAGTGGATTAAAAAAATTTGTGCTATGTTCAAAGGCAACACGACTACTACCAATATAAGATAATACTCCCTTCCTGCTCGTCTTTTTTTGTTTTTTTTCATAGTCAAATGAATGCTATGATACAGAGGAGGAAAAGAGTGTCACAAGTAAGCAAAACTAGTTCTATTAGTGGAACATACCTATGCTCAATGCAAGGAGGTGCATGCAGGAGATGGACACTCGGGGGAATGTTCCCTCCTAGGTATAGGGTGTCAAGTTGCGAAGGATATAAACAAGGCTCTTCTTGGTTGATGATGCAAAACTGCTGAGTCAAACCGTTTATAACGCAAAGAGAGGACCGACAATAGGCTCAATACTGCAAGCAAGGGCATGAGATGCAATCATAACTTAACGCCAAAAACTGTCCTTTTTCATAATCTTAGTCTTCTTGGTTTGAAAAAGGGATAAACTTGTACCAAATAGATGTCCTTTCAAATCGAATTTACGAGTGTGAAAGAGACAAGTTCACTCGGCAATCTTTTCACTTTTTGAAAACGAGTCGGAAAAGAGCTTAAATCAAACTCGCCTGGGAGTCCTCTAGGTATAGGTTAGCATGTTTATTAGTGAAAAATGAGGTTCCACATCATGTCATGTATTAGCTATAAGGGACTCCCGGTCCTACGGAAAAAATCTTTGCATGGGCACCAAATGAAGTAGAGGATCTAACTAGGGTACCCATGTTTGGTAAGTCTCTACCATTTTGATAACGACACTTCTAGTAGTAGATAGAAAGTTTTGTGTCGCTAAAAAATGGGTTTGTACCTAAGTCATATGAGTGACAGTTATAGGACAATGTGAGTGTGCATAATGGAATGGATACCTATCCTATATGCTGGGTAGAGAAAATACTTGTCCGTAGTTACGAACGAACATAACGCTAAAAACCACAAGAATCCTTGGCGAAAACTACAAAAACCACTTCAATCCACTGTTGTATTAGTCCATTCGGTGAAAATATTATCCGAAACTATGTAAAGTGGGTAAAAATTGCTATAAATAGTAACAAAAACCAAATTTTACTATACCATTTGACTTTTTAACCCAAATAGTGGATTTTGGACCAAATTACCTCCGACCTTCAACTGGTGATTGCAAGACTTACGAGTGACAGAATCATCGACCGTCTGGACCAGGTAATTCCTCTTCCCCTCTTCTTTCTTTCTATTGGATTACATTTTGTATTTAGGTTTGAATTTTTAAGTTATCTAGGGCGCAAATTAAAAGTTTAGGTGTATGATGGCTACCATTCATCGGGTCGCGTATATGCATGATTATATGTGACTATCTAAAAGAAAACCAGCATATACTCAGCCCTATACGCGACTATGAATGTTGCAAATTGCGTATATGTCCGTAAACAATGTTTTTTATGGTTTTTAACTCAAAAAGTGATGTTTCTCTTACAGGATGGTGCTAGAGTGGAGGGAAATGGAACATGAGGAGGTAGATGTTGCTGTGGAAAGAGATCAAGGGGACCAAATGGCCTTGAAAAGATGTGGGTTGTATAAGTTTTGGGCACTCAAAGGGGTGAGGGCCCAAGTGAGGTTGATACAATTTCTCGTGGATTACTGGGATTCAGACAATGAGAGCTTCAACCTTGATGGGAAACCATTAAGGATTGAAGTTGAGGATATTTATTTCTTGACAGGGTTGTCGCATCGGGGTGAGGTGGTGAACCTCGAAGCCCGGGGAGCTACGAGCGGTATGAAGATAGAATAACACATAGATGTTCACTGCATTGCAGGGACCGAGAAGGTCGAGAGTCAACTCCCCATCCAAGCGATAAACAATCTAAGCCTCAAGATTGTTGTCCTCGTTTTGACCTGGATCACAGGATCGACTTCGTTGCACCAGGCATCTAGGCCGCTTATGTTCTACTTCGTAGAGTGTTTGAGACCCACGATGTACGATTGGTGCACCTCGCTATTGGCTAACATGAAGAGCCAATTGATAGAATGAAAACAGGGTGATAAGAGGAACTTCGGGTTTGCTTCCATCTTGTGTAGCTTTTTCTTCGAGCGAGTTCTAGGTTTGGGACCTAGAGTTGTGATCATTCCTCGAGGAACTCACGATCCAACCATGGCACGGTGGACCGAGGTGATGAGACGACAGGGGGGAGGTAGGGTGTCCACACCCTACACTGATGATTTTTTTTACTGGTGGAGACGATAGGTCGTTGCTTTGGATGACTATCCCTATGCAGGGATCAAATTCAGTGGGGACCCTGACATGCCATTACCACCAAGGACCACCTACGGGGACATAGGTATGTCAAAGTTTTTTAAAATATTTCATTTTTTTGTATTTTTGTATAGGAAAACAAAAATATTTTTTTTGGATGATGTTTGAGTACTAACTAGACATGTCTGTGACGTAGACGTAGGTCCACGATGGCCATATGGGCTTCCATGATATCGTCGGAGGCACCGGGGAAATGAGGCGGCGGGAGGAGAAGTAGAGAGAGTCCTTCAAAACATGCAGGGAAACCTGTCTCATTTGACACAAAGGATTCTGATGGTTCAGGTAGAGGATCTGCCAGAAGCTATGCAACGACAGATGGTTGGCATGCCCAGAGCTTGGGTGCGACTCTTTAGGCATATTGAAAATGTTGTAGTTTTTTATCATGACACACATCCGTCCCCACAGGCGTAGATGTCATGGATTTTGTATTATCGGCTGTATATATGTATTGAGGGTGTTGGCCCCAATTTTGTACTATAAACATCATATTTTTTGAAATATATATAAAAACATGGTTCTTCGACTTTACTTATGTTACAATGTGTACATTGATGAGAATGTTTTCTTTCCTTTAGTTATGTGACAAATGCCAATCTAAAACGAAATTAGTATAAGCATCGAATACATAATTAAAACTCCTAGGTATGTGATGATAAGTAATAAAATCAAACTGTCATTCTAAAAGGCGTACGTATAGGAATTGTTGGAGTAACGTAGGGTCACACACACGGTAACTGTCGTTCAATTGACATACTACTAACTAGGAATCCAAGCAAACCTCCAAAGAGTGAATACCATGTGAAATGGCATCACGCAAAAGTTCTATAACGACGCTATATTTGACCACATTATTCATGGATGGCCCTAGGAATATGCCACCTGAAGACACCAGTAGACCCTCGTGTGAGTAAAAAACCCAAGTGGCGGAAGCCAAGTTTTGTGTATGATGATTGGCTCTGTCTGCAAATCCTAAGTAGACCAAAGACTCCATTGACATATGCCAACCAAGGGAAAACTCGATAAGCAAGCTGAAGACAAAAAATAAAGGGAAAATATATATACACTAAATTACATTAGTATACAAAGAGTTATGCCCAATCTTGGGGCTCAAGTGTAATATCATTTCAAGTAGATCCCATTCCTGGGCTCAGCCAACATGTTCCCTTCATAATATTCTAATTCATAGGCTCCTTTTTCTAAGACATGTCGCACGATATAGGGATCATGCCACATGGGTTTGAACTTTCCTTCCCCCAGTGGTTCTTTGGCTTGATCATATAAAAGGACCAAGTCACCCTCAGCATACAATAGAGGAAAGACTGACTTATCGTATTGGAACTTGACACATATTTTATTCGCTTCGATATCCGTAGAGGCGTCTCAACGTTGCTCGTCAAGGCTCTCTAGGTGCACAAAGTGTCGTTCGAGATCAAAAGTGTCAAGTAGGAGCGCAACTGCCAATCTAAGAGAAGGTATTTCACATTCAATAGGTATGATCGACTCCACACCGTTTACTAACTGGAAAGGAGAAAATCCAGTGGCAGTCTTGACCGAGGTTCGGTATGCCCAAAGTGCGGGATATAGCATGATATGCTAGTCAGATTTGTTCTAGATGACGGTTTTCTATAAAATGGTCTTGAGAGACTTGTTTACAGCCTCTACCTGTCCATTTTCCCGGGGGTAGTAAGGAGGAGAATGGCCATGCTTAAACCCCAGTTTGGATGCTAGCGCTACCATCATTTCATTCTGAAAGTGACTGCCATGATCAGTGACAATATCACTCGATATTTTGAATCTGGCGATAATTTGATTGAATACGAAGAATGCAACAGTCTTCCTATCGGATTTAACTGTAGGCATGGCCTCGGCCCACTTAGTAAAGTAGTCGACGACCACGATAATGTGTTGATTCCCTCCAGCCGAAGTTGGGTTGTAATCCACAAAGTCCACCCCCCACTTAGTGAAGGGATTGACAGTAATGATTGGATGGAGAGGGGCCGGATGTGAGCACATTTTCCGAGTGAACACCTGGCAGGGGTGACACTTCTTAATTGCTTCAACACAATCTTTAAAGATAAATGACCATAAATAACCGGCTTGCAAAATTTTCTGGGCTGTCGCAAGCCCAAATAGATGACCACCACAAGCCCCATTGTGGCAATCATTTAGAACTGACTTGGCTTCTTCATGAGTTAAACAACAATGCAGGATATTGTCTATTCCTTGACGATACAAAGTGTCGCCGACGATAAGGTAACTCTTGTATTGGTATCGTACACGTCGTCAGTCATCTCGCGAGAGATGCCGAGGGAACTTCAAAGTTTGAAGATAGAGAACAATGTCTCCATACCATGGGTCAGACGACGAGACAAGGAAAATGTGTTCATCTGCAAATGAATCAACATTAATAACATCCTTGTCCAATTGTGGGAAGTCGGATATTAACTCTACAAAGACTAGTGATTTCTTGGATTTCTCAGAAACAAAATCGAGATCGAATTCTTGTAAAATGACAATCCATTTATTGTATTTTCCCTCTATGATACGCCAGGTAATGACGTATTGAAATGGATTGACATCGAAAACCATAGTAGTTTTGCAAAGAAATATATAATGGCGTAATCGTTGGACTGCATGGACGACAACCACATCTATCTTTTCAATGTGAGAATATTTGAGCTTAGGACCAACTAAGTTTCGACTAAGATAGTATATGACGTGCTCGCAGAGCTCATCATCCTCCTGAACCAAAACCATACCAATCGTCTCTTCGGACGCGACGATATAAAGCAAGTAATCTCTACTGTAGTCTGGAGACTTCAGTAGAGGTGTGGATACCAAGGATTTCTTCAAAGCATCGAAGGATTTTTGGGCTCTCTCATCCCATATAAAAGGGGTGTCCTTCTTCAAAAGACGCATGAAACCCTTAGTAATATTGGCATAGTTTACTATAAACCGACGTAAAAATTTAGCTTTCCCCTGTAAACCTTGAAGTTGTCGAATAGTGCGCGAGGGAGGCAATCAAAGTATTACCTCAACCTTTAACGGATCTACCATGATCCCAGTCTAAGAGACTAAAAATCCTAGAAGACATCCAAACCTAACACAAAGATGCATTTATGAGGGTTCAACTGAATTCTATAATGATGACATATTTCAAAAACTAGCCGAAGGTGCTTAGGGTGATCCACTCTCTTATGAGAGTGAGCAGCAAGATCGTCAAGATAAGCTTCAACTATATGCTTAAGATCGTGGAATGCGAAGGTCATAGCATGTTGGAAGGTTTCTTCAACGTTTTTAAGGCCGAAAGGCATCTTCTGGTATGGGAAAGTACCCCAAGGAAAAATAAATGTCATCTTATGTTGATCCTCGAGCTTAATTTGAATTTGGTTATACCCTGAAAATCCATCCATGAAGAAAAAACTTTGCTTCCCGCACACTCGTTGAGAATCTGATCAATGAAAGGTGTCGTGAAGTTGTCTTTAGGACAAGCTTTGTTCAGGTCACGAAAATCCATGCATACATGAATGGTTCCTTGCTTCTTATTTACGGGAATGAGATTGGATACCCATTTAGTCAAGGGAACCGGGTAGATAAATCCAACATTAAGCAGTTTCTCTACCTCTACCTTAATAGTAGGGGCCTTTTGAGGATTGACATCTCTAAGACGTTGTTGAACATGCTTAGCATCTGGGTAAGTTTTAAGATGATGTTCAATAATTCAAGGGCCGATTCCTGGCATCTCTTCATATGACCAAGCAAATACATCTCATAATTCCTTGAAGAGCTCGGTATAGATCAAGATTTCTTCTCGCGAACAATCCGCACTGATGTGTACATTTTCAATCTTTCCAGGGGTACGAGAGATATCGATCGTGATGGTAGGAGAGATACTTTCCATATTTCCTTCGACATATATGTCGTGCATATCAAGCGGAACTACGGCACGACCGACTATCTCGCTTAGAGTAGATCGGAAGTCATCTTGTTCGATTCTAGCAAGCTATGGGAGAAAATAAGAGCGATGATGCATATCATCCCAAGGTTTGTCAGAAACATTCAGGGCCTCAATGATAGCTTCATCTGAGGGAAAAGTCTCATCGATGCAGTCATGTGAGCAAGACGACGAAGTGGCCCACACAGGATTAAGAACAAGATCCTCCTCGTCCGTCTGCAAAGTAATAGGATCGGGATTGGCGAAAGAGTCAAGAACAACTTGATACACTATCTTTGATGCTGATAGAGGCATGGCCATTCCAACATGAAAATGACCTTCACAAGACACATTCGAGGAAGGTAGGGTCCAAGGATCATTAAAATAGGAAGTGTGGAAAGGAACGAACCTCTCTGACAAAACAGGCCTACTGGACATGGCGTAAACATGGTGAATCGGTGCCATGAAGTCGAAGGTACTCATAAGGGATGAATAGATTTTGATACTGATATTCTTCGTTGTCGGCTGAGAATTGTCGACCACGGGGATCAACGGTCCAACAGATGCACTGGGGTTAGAATACGCAAAGGACAACTGGTCGATCGTCACGATCTTCCCATCGTGAGGAAAACAAAGAGTGCGAAAGACAGATGATACGACGACAATTATAACGTAAGTCCAATTGCATCCTAGTAACAAGTTATAATCGAGGGGCGCATAAACCACCTTGACATCCACCTCTACCATTTTCCCACCTAAATAAACCAGAAAGGTAGGAATAATACCGTGAGGGTGGAAGGAATGATCATCAAAAGTAGTCAACATGGTCACAGACTGAGAGAGAGTCAGAGAGCCGAGAGCTTTCCAACAGACCAGGGACATCACACATGTTGCAGCGCCTTCATCAAAAACCACACACTTGATGGTATACTTCGAGTAACCCACGTGGATTTTGAATGCCACATGGTAAGGAAAGCGAGGCTTCACATCTGTGACATCAAACTTGATAACTTTCGAGCCACTAGGATCTAGAGCTCCTAACACAGATATCAAGGCATTCCTTTGTGAAGGACACATTTGGAGTACCTCCAGGGCCTACATCGCACAAGGGGTTTGACCTAGGTCCTCAACAATAGAGTAATTCTGGGCGGCTCTAGCATTAGGATTGTGGGTAGAGCGCTTGAGTACTCCTTTCGGAATACGAGGCGATGGCTCTCGTTTTTCTATTTGTAAGGGCATCTCTGGAGGAGGAGGAGATTCTAGACCAGGTACAGTTTGTGGAGAATTGTAATCTCGAGATCAAGTGGCTACATTAACCTGAGAATTGACCATATTGATGCACAAATGATCACTATCTTGTGCTGGTGGGTTTTGACTCCCACCGACCACATTTCTGGCATTTGAGGAGCTCAAGGCCATGTGCTGATTATGTGGGAAATGATTCGTCAACATGATGGGCGATAGAGATAAGAGCCTCCCAGCTTCCGCAAGTTTGGGGCAAAAATGAGTAAGATGATCATTTATACAAAGCTTACAGGAAAATTTCAGCTTACGCCTTTCTTTCTTACCCTCACCAACATTATTATTCATCCTCTCATTATTACCATTTTCCTTGGGTTTATTATTATTCTTCCCCCACTTATGATTATTATTACGTCCTTTCTTCTGATTCCCGCTTGGTTGTTGGTTACCATTTGGGTCGGTCGACGATTGCATGGAATGTACATCCACCGACTGAGTGGGATTGGAAGACACAGACAAAGATGGCCCTCCTGCAGATTGGTTAAGAGACAACTCTTTCGAATGGCTTTTCACCGAGTTTGCAGATTTCACATTGGCAGATCCTACAATGCCATCAACATGAGGCCCAAACTTTTGTCTAGGGTCATAATTTGTCCTCGGTGCGTCTGGAAGAATCTCGTATAACATCCCAGACTGAGCATATATAATATCTAACTGCTGGGCTTTGAAGATTGCTTCTTCCTCGGATGTAACCTCAGATGTCGCAACATCCTTTGAAATAGGAGGTTGTAACGACTTAAGGAACCACTCTAATATGAATTTCGAGGGTATGGAGGTCTTTATCAACCTCTTCTGTCTACACCACTCCTGGATGTGATCCGAAATATGAGAGGATTTGTCTTGGCGTAAGGTTGACAAAATTTCTAGGCCAACATCGTAACGAACCGACAATTGGAAGTGGTTAAGGAAGAGTAAAACCATCTAACTAAAGGACTCGTATGCCCCCCTATATAGCTCAATATACCATTTCGTGAAAACCCCCGTGAGGATGCGTTGAAACAATCCTAACCAGATGGAATCGTCGTTAAGGGAATTTAGAGAGCACCATAAGTGAAAGGTGGTAACATGTTCACCTAGTTCCTCGCCATTCTTGCCTTCGAATTTTGGAACATCTGAAGGAAGCTTGGTGGGAATGGGGGGCCATGTAGGATCATGACACACAGGGTCATTCATCAACTTAGACAAGTCTGGCAGATTGAGAGTGGACAGAAAAGGGAGATGGGGTTGCAACATCTTACCCCAATCTCCATGGAAAGATTGTGGTTGGGGAATTGCAGCCCATCCAGGGTTCTGGTAAGCACCATGGCCCTGTCCGGGATTGTAAGACCCTCCTCCAGGATGATTCATAAGGGGTTGGTTGGGCATCATTCCAGTAGGAATGTTCTGATGAGGGTTATAAAAACTGCCCCCAACTGGAGTGGCTCCGAGTTGGGGGTTGCCCAAGGTGTGAAAATGACCTCCTCTAGGTGTGAATCCAGAGGATAAAGGTGGATTCTTCATGCCAAACAAGTTGGTCGAAATCAAAACTGAGGAGGCGAGAGTAAAGGACATAACTTGAGCAGAATCTTGTCCGCCAGGTTGGTTACTCCATCTAGAAGCAACAGGATTAGACCTAGGGTCAAGAAAAGGAATGCCTCCCATGGTAGGAGTCGTTTGAAGGACCTGAGTGCCACCAAGCGAGAATGGAGTATAAGGAGGAACTATGCCCCCAAGTCCAATGCTAGCATTAGGGCCAATGGCTGGGATGGAGTTTGAAAACTGCGATGTAAAATGTGACATACCATAGGAAAAAGGAGTAGAGGCCATCAGGATGTGTTGAACATTATAGCCCAGTGAGTGACCAAGAGACCCAAACGGGTTTGTGGCAATAGATTGAGTATTCACTATAGGATGAGCAACAATGATAATAGGTGCCTCCGGCACTACAACCATTATGGTTGCAGGAGTCGAAGGGGTACCATTAACTATAGTAGGTATGGGAGTCAAAGGGCTCCCAGTATCTTGATGACTCAGTTCAGTACTCATCCTTGTAAAATCACAAGTCTGATAAGTGGAGGTGTGTGTACCACGTTTAATAACTCTACGCCTTTTAGAAGGAAAAGACTCAAAATGCGGTGGTAACTGTAACAAATGGCGAGACCTGCGAGGAAGCTGGTCCGACTCCATGATGAATTAAGATTCAATATATAAGAAACAAATCCTAATGCCAACTAGTAATCAAAGAGCACACCAAAAATAATCAAACGACCAATATGCACACAAACAGGATAAAGTGGTTGAAAGGGACCTCCCTCTCTAAAGTAGGTATGCCTCACCCAAGAGGGGCCTACGACTCCGCTGGTAAATATTGGAGGAAACATAATCAGTTTTAAGGACCCTCGTGGTCTTAACAACCAGTCAGTTAGATTCCCCCGGAGAGGTAATCCTCTATAAATGTTGTGTGTTATCCGACCCTTATTTGACCTAGGGTACCTGTAGAGTAACCCTTGCAACTAACCTATGTGGTACCTAAGTCAAGCAACTAAGAAACCATGGTATAACGATGCACATGCGAACAATCGTAATTCAGGTCCAGCGTACGGGCAGGGTAGCAAAGCCCAAAACCTTGAAAGCCCCACCTCTCACGGAGGTAAGGGAACTAGCAAGATCCCCATATACGAATAGATCCCCAGAAATATATCTGACGCTAAGAAGGTATCGGGGGGATATCCCTTCAACCGACCTCACATGACCTCGTGCTTAACTCCGGTGTAAACAGAGCCTCCTGATATTACCGATTATACAATGGATTTCTCCACTCCCTTAGTCAGACACATATGTTGATTTAATAGCCTTGGAGAAGTTTGCTCACAAAATCCTATTCCAAGGCACTAAATCCTAAACTAGTTTGTGCACCCTAGAAAATAAAATCATTACTAATCAATTTTAAATTATAGCGTTAATTTTAATGGCCTTGCTTACTCAAAAGGTGCGGTCATGAAACTAGCGTTGTTATGACTCAACAAGAAAAACAAATAAATATGAATACAATGCAAAGTCCTAGCTTCAATTTCCAATAAATGATATGCTTCTTAAAAATGCAATTTTCAATTGAATTATGCAATTCTAAATAAAAATGAAATCTTTCTTTACATGCACTAAGATAAATGACAAAGATTTAAGAGATCAAAATGCCAATCAATGTAAAATGACTAGTATTTTTGTATTTTTAATATAAGAAAAATGAAAATGCAAGGACTGAACAACAACTTGATATAAAGACTCTACTGTGTATAAACAGAGACAACCCAAGTAGGATATCAAGGAACACAACACCCAACCCAAGGTGCAAGGACAATCAAAATGAAAAGATGATGAGAAAGGCACCGCCTAAAAATTCAACCAAAGACAGGTTTCCTGTCATTCCACAGACACTTAACAGTCACCACAAAGACCCAAGAAGACTCAACAATCTTCAAAACCTACCCAACAATCAAGCAACAAAGGTTGATGTACATGACTGTTCAAGGGAAAAGCGTGTATGTACACAACTTGCAGAAGTACAACACGTGTATGTACACGACTATCAAGCAAAAACCCGCGTATATGTGTCAAAACACAGCTAGGCTAAGGAGAAGGCTAAAAGACTCAGACCCGGAGTGAACAGAGGTTGTCAAGTAATCATACAAAAATAAACTCAATATGAACGAGAGAAATCTAAGGAGAAAAACACTCCAAACCCCAAAAAATAATATTCAATCCCCAATATGGTTGCCAATTCTGTTATGAGGAAAATCTCTCTATGGCTAGGGGTAAACCACAATATAGGAAAATGATTGCAGAAATCAACTATAATCTCAAGTATGCTATATAAACAACTATGCTAACAAGACAAGATAAGAAGCCTACCTCGTCCGAACGTTCGATGAAGTCCACCATAGAGCACTTGACCCAAAGAAATATACCTGCAACTAGTCCTCAACAACCAAGCAACGCAAGCATATGGTGATAATATATAATGTTAGCACATTTAATAGCATAATACATCAACATTCATAACAAATACGCCCATGGAATAATAATTCAAATATTTTCGAGATATTAATTGGATGAGAAAACAGTATTTCTGTTAAGATATGATCAACAAAAGTGAATGAGTTACTAACTTCCGTGTCGACGTGGTTCAGAATTGAGAAACTAAGTTCCTTCCAGCTGGGCCTCCACCACTTCAATCCTCCACGAAAGGCAAGCTCATATAAGAGAGACAATGAAGTTCTCAATCAATAAGGGAAGAGCTTGAGGGTTGAACAATGTGTTCAGATTTAAAGGACAAAGGGATGCAGACTCAATGTGAAGTGAATAATTTCTCCATAGTAACTTTGCTCTCAAAGTTGAATTCTTTCCCCCTTTTCCATAGCTTGGATTTGACCCATTTTATAGCCTTCAAGTGGAACCGAAGGGACGAGTCGGAATGTTTCCAGTATATGGAAGGCCAAGCATCATTGATTTCGTGACATGACATGGAAACCCGACACCATTTTTCAATTTTGGGCACATTTCTCGATGTACGCGGGCTGTAGTGGTGCAACCTGCATATACGCATATTGTATAGTATGCAAGGCGCGTATATGTGGAAAAATATTGTCTTTATCTCTGGGATTTGCAAAAAAGGGGACTTAAAGTTTGCATAGGGAAATGGAAAAAGGCCCTCTGTGAAAGATTTCATGGGGTGAGGCAAATCTTGCTATAATAGCAACTAGGAGCATGAGAATCAGACCATCCGATAGCCTTTGCAAGCATAAAATTGTCAGAATCAAAGCAAAATTACAACACTATAGAAAGAGAAGGCCTAGCCATGGTATATGCACGTAAGAAGTTCAAGAACTATTTACTAGGTAAACACTTTAAGATGTTCATAGATCATTCTACCCTCAAATATCTAGTCAACGAGCTAGTGTTGGGGGGGAGGATATGTAGATGGTTGTTGTTATTCCAAGAATTTGATTTCGAAGTGATAGTCAAACCAGGGAAGCTGAATGCATGACCTGGTCACCTATCAAGGGTAACTAATGGAGAAGAACCTACCAACTTGGAAGACAACTTCCCTGATGCGTAGGTGTTTTCAGTACAAGTAGTTGATGAGTACTTTGTCGATATTATTAAATACTTAAGTACAGGGATTGCACCACAAGAGTTTAGCACTGTGCAGAAGAAAAATTTGGTATTTAGAGCTGTAGACTATCTAATTATTGCAGGACATTTATATAAGATGGGCGCAGATAGTATTTTGAGAAGATGTGTACTAGAACATGAAAGGCCTAGAATTTTGGAAGAATCTCATGAAGGTATAGCTGGAGGAAACTATGTAGGAAAAGGTACCGCACATAAGGTATTGCGCGTAGGATTATGGTGGCCAATAGTCCATAGAGATGCCAAGGAATATTGCCAGAAATGTGAAGTCTTTCATAGGGTTGGAAAACCTAATAGAAGAGATGAGATGCCTCTGAGACCACAAGTGAATGTACATGTATTTGACAAATGATCAATAGACTTTGTTGGACTAGTCCATCCACCAATAAGAAGGTCAGGAGCTAGGTATATCATTACTGCAACTGAATACTTAACAAGATGGGTAGAGGCAACACCAGTAAAAGACTATAGTGCAAAGACATCAACACACTTCTTGTTTGAGCAAGTGATCACCATATTTGGATGTCCAAGGATTTTGATGAGTGACAAAGGCACTCACTTTATCAACAATACCACCAAGGCTATGACTGAGGAGTTTGAAGTCTATCACCAGAAGAGTGCACAATACCATCCTCAAGAAAATGGAACAGTAGAAGCCTTCAATAAGATCTTGGAGAAGGCTCTGACAAAGATCTACAATGTCAACAGGGATGATTGGAACTTGAAAATACCAGCAGTACTATGGGCATATAGGACCACATGTAAGAAGTTGGTAGGACATAAACCATTTAGATTGGTGTATGGATAGGAAACAATAGTGCCATTAGAATTTCTGTTACCCACTCTACACGTAGCAACAATTACCAACATGACAGAAAGAGGCGCGACAAAGGAAAGGTTAAATAAACTAATGGAAATGGAAGAGGACATGATTCTGGCAAGATTTCACCAGGAAGTGAAGAAAGCAAGAGACAAATCCTGGCATGACATACACATTAAGAAGAAGATATTTAAGGAGGGAGACCTAGTCGTACTCTATGACAATAACTTTTTCCAGCATCTTGGTAAATTTAGAATGCATTGGCTAGGGACATATGAAGTAAAGACTATCACATATGGAGGATCTATGCAACTAAAGGATTTGGGAGGAACATAACTAAAAGGAATGATCAACACTAGTCGACTAAAACTGTACAGGGAGAGTCGACCTACTAACTCTTAAAAGTTACAACGTAGTGGGAAAGGCATGTATATAGTGTACTATAGTAGAAGTTCTGATAGAAAAATGAGACAAATAAATAAAAAGTAGAAAAAAAGGGAAAAAGAAATACAAAAATAGAAAAGGAAGAAAATACAAAAATATTGGGAAACATCGTGCACATAAATCGTGGAATCAGCGTGACATAAAGAAAAAGTGACCGCGCGTAACATATGGCTGGCAGAAAGTAAAACATTGTGTACTAAGGAAAATTCATGATGCACTAAGGAGAAGTACAATGCACTGGAAAAGGGGTCAACTGTCGGAAAAGCAAAAAACGACCGTTAGAGAAAAAAGGAGCGAATTGGGGAATTTATGGAATTGAATGAAGCGTACTCGACAAGCTTCAACGCATTAATCACAACCAAAGAAACTTCTCTGAGATGATTCGGGGAAATAATGACACCCTCTATATAAAGGAGAAACACAGACCAAACAAGACTTATTGTGAAATTGCAAACCTGCGAAGCTAGAGAAGAGAGGTGAACATGCGATTATAGAGATTTGAAGCAGTTGAAGCTCAATCTAGAAAGCAAGAAGTGCCCACGATGGCACCCCCAAAGGTTGGTGCACTAAGCCAAAATTCATGCATAACCAGAAGTAGTCTTAGGTCACCACAAGAAACCACAAAGGTGGTGCAGGAAATAACACAGAGAGAGGGAATTGTGGATGTCGACGCAATTCCCTTGCCACAGATCGAACCAATGACCACCACATTGGTAGAAGAAGAAGAATAAGCCCCAACGATGAGTGGGATGAATATTGACTCAAATGACAATGCGCAAAGGCACAAACCCATGGCCACAAGAAACCCACAACAACCAACGAGGGTCGAAGCAGCCCACAGAACAAATGGGGGGACAACGAGAGGACAGAGTCTGACGCAATGAGACCACAACCTAGAGAAGGGTCTGTGCAACAAGAGGAAGGAAAAGTGGAAGATATTACAGGGCATCCAGAGTCGGGCAAGGAAGAGAGAGAGCCATAGTCTAGGACCTCTACCGCGTTGGTAAGAAGAAAGGGAAAGCAACCTATTGCATGGTCCCCGTGTAAGCATCCCAACGCAGTAATTGTGCTACCGTGCATTTTAGAGTGAGTGCAGGCCATGCTAACCCTACTGGGGTGCATGGAAAGGTTAATATACTTGGACTGCGACGTGGTCAACACCGACAAATTCCCATAATTTGCACAACAAGTATACATGGAAAGCATAGGTACATGCCCATTTGGAGACCCCATGATGCAACCAAAGAAATGGGAGGTAGGCTCGGAAAACACAAGAATCCCGAACCTTGTAGAGATTCCCCACTTCGACAAGGGGAAATAAGTGAATAACTTCGTTAAGCAGTTGATGGCACTTCTTCATGGAGGCTTGTTATGGATGGAAGAACCTGTCTCCATCGACATGAAACTAATTACATTCATCACGGGTTTGCCATCAATGGGCGAGAGTCTCGCGCAATACCTAGATGACAAGACAAAAGAGAATTATCTTGCCGAAGAAATGAAGAAAACATATGGGACAGAGAGAGGCTCGCGCCGTATTATCATTAAAATAATTAGCGACACAACCACCAGGATGGCCACAAAACTAATGGTGTGAAAATTTCTATGCAAATGCCGCAAGGAGGAGGTCCCTGTAGGGGTTGTCACAACTGTAGCTCAATGCGCAAATGACACCATGCTCAGCTGGGCTTGATATCTGATGAACATGTTCCTCGACGACTGCAAGGACACGTGGGAATTGGGAACAGAGTTCCACTATTCATGGTTGATGATTCTGATAGCACTAATCAGGTGGAAGGAGCCTCCCTACTATTACTTATGTGATAGAGTAGGCCATTTCCATGCAACACAATGCACATCCATGGGAAGCACGTCAGATCCCAAGAGAAGAAGTGGAAACACGGGTACCTTTGCATGGTACCTCAACAACATCCAGGACAACATAGCCAACACCCTGAGGATCACTCCGGAAGTGATCATGCAACATCAGGGTATATCCAACTTCAAGGCTATGTGCTACAATATGTGGATCCAAGCGTGCAGGGATCCAAAAAAAGAATGGATGCAACTTCATTTTTGCATCAAGGAAGAGGAAGTTGAAATGACAATGCGAGATTGACAAGACGACTCGAAGATCCCAGTCATTACCAAGGAAATTCCAAAGGGCAAGGAGCCAGAAGCAGGGTCGTCCAAGACACCTGTAGGAGACAG
>SNQJ01S0005072.1:0-16590 GCA_010110895.2 Picea sitchensis
CTACACACATCTTTCCACACACTTCCTGTACTCTTCCTTCCCCACACCGCTGACTCAACACTCCCATATTCTAAGAAATCGTTACCCCCCATTACACCCATTAATAATATAATATAATATAATTGTATACACACACACACACACACATATATAATTAATATTCTTTAAATTACATACAATTATTTAATTGAAATAATTAAAAGGAGATCTTCCAAGAAAGGTCAAAATTATAGAAAAATATTGACCCCCAAACATCAGAAGGATGTCGGAATTAAAAAATCAAGTGGAAAAAATAGACCAGGAATGTAAAAGCATTATAAAATCACTCGAAAATGAAATACAAAAAAATCACGATGAGTTACTAGAAGAAACAAGGCTCCACAACGAGTCACTCAAAAAAGATCTAAAGCTTAACCTTAAAGAAAAAATTACCACGGAAGTTGGGTTTGAGCTACAACAAGGCATAACTAATCTAAGACAAGATCTTAAAGATGATAATTTTCAAGAGCTTGGGATGAAATTACAACAAGGCGTGGGTAACTTGAAAAGAGAAATAACAGAGGATTTGAAGCAAAACCTGACCGTTATAACATAAAACCAGGAAGAACAACATATTGAGCTCTTAAACCTTACAAAAATCAGAATCACCACCAATCAGAATCAATCACATCAAATATACCTCCAATTTTCCATGATTCAATATCAAACCCCCAACCTACATCACAATACCAACACTTAATGTTATACCCACCCAAAGCCAGAATAGAACTCCCAAAATACAATGGAGGCGATAATCAATGTGTAGACTAGTTTAACAAAACTGAAGAATATTTCCACATATATATGACAACGGATGAAGAGAAGGTCAAATACACATCCATGTACCTCAAAGGCACTACATACAATTGGTATGTATGGTGGAAATGAAGAATTATGTCATATAATTGGAATTCTTTCAAAAATATATTTTTTAAAAGATTCCAGGGCATCTTAGATTTTTTTTTTTTTTTTCAAAACTCACCAGATTACAACAAAAAGGAAGCATAAATGAATTTATGCATCAATGGGAAGCTCTTGCCACCTGAGTATTTGGAATATTTGGTGATCAATTGCTCTAGTATTACATAGGTGGTCTCAAACCACATATCCAAGGCGAGTTAAGATTACATGAGGTTACTATGGTAGAAATAGCAATACACAAGGCAAAATCCACAGAAGAAAAACTAGAAGGACAATCAATATTCAACAAGGTTTACTCAAGAAGGAGTGTACCTCAGACCATAGGAAATGACAAATACATACCACCCAATCTACGTGAATATAGAAGAAGAAGTTTAGAGTCCCAAAGGATAAAAGAACGAAAATGTAAATGATGTGGAGAGAAATGGGACCCCATACATAGGTGTCAGATCGAAGATAACTCAAAAAAATTGTACACTTGTGAAGAATAAAAAGACAATGAATTAGACTCAACACTCATAATGAAGAAATGAAAAATTTCTAAAATGAAAAACTACTAATGAAGAAATGGAAAATTTCTAAAATGACACTTCAGAACTCATAGAAGACAACACACCAAGAATATCTCTTGCAACCATCACATGAATTACCCAACCAAAAACTCTTAAATTAAAAGGACATATGAAAAATGATAATGTCATTGTACTAATCAACACTGGAATTACCCACAATTTCCTCGATATCAAGATTGAAAGGAAACTCAAATTATTTGTATATCCAGTCCCAGACATGAAAGTAATGGTTGCAGACAACAAAAAAGTTGGAAATGTTGGAAAATTCCATAAGTTGAAACTTCAAATCCAATATTTCAATTTGGAATCTAAAATCTACACCGTCCCTCTAAGAGGAGTATATGTGGTTTTAGGAGTCCAATGGTTACAACCCTTGAGCACATACTCAGTCAATCACCAGGAATATTTCATCCAATTCAAGTGGCAAGGTAAAAGTTATAAATTATATGGTTTTCAACCTCCACAAACATAGGTTGCGTCGTCACAACAAATGGAAAAAATGATCCAAAAAGGAGCAACCACATACTTCATCCAATGCCACAACAGAGAAATAAAATAATCAGAACATGATGACTCCAAAACATCAGACGTCCAAGATCTAATTCAAAAACACAAGAAGGTATTTCAAGACCTTCCCATGGAGTTACCACCTCAAAGAAGAATTGAACATATAATTGAAGTTAAACTTGGATCAAGCCCAACCAGGATTACACCATACAGATACCCTCATCACCACAAAAGAAATAAATATTAGTCTAATACCTATTAAAATGTGGTGTCATCATGAAAAGCAGAAGTCTGTATGCAACTCCGGTAGTGTTAGTTCAAAAGAAAGATGGATCTTTTAGATTATGCATAGATTACTGAGGGATAAAAAAAATAAAAAATAAAAACGAATTTCCCATCCCATTTATTGACGAAATGTTGGATGAACTTCATGGAGCAAGATATTTTCAAAACTTGATTTAAGATCTGAGTACTATCATATTAGATTTAGACTAGAAGATGTAGCAAAGAGTGCCTTCCAGACACATGAAGGACACTACGAATTCAAGGTGACGCCTTTTGGGCTAACTGATTCCCCCACCACTTTCCAAGTGACAATGAATGAATTATTTCACCCATACTTATGGAAACATGTCTTAGTTTTCTTCAATGATATCTTAGTGTACAGTAAAATATGGGAGGATCATATGAATCATTTGGGACAAGTGTTATCTCTTATGGAGGAAAATCAATTCTATGCCAAAATGTCAAAATGTACATTTGGCAAGGAGGAAGTAGAGTACCTTGGTCACATCATATCCAAAAAAGGAATCAAGGTAGATCCCAAAAAAATTAGGGCAATCACAGAGTGAACTAAACCCAAAAACATATCCAAGTAAAGAGGATTTCTAGGATTGGAAGGATACTATCGAAGATTCATAAAAAATTATGCTCATTTAACCGCCTCCCTAACAAATCTCCTTAAGAAAAATTATTTCCAATGGAATTTTGAAGCACAAAAATGTTTTGAAAACTTAAAAAACATTATGTCCACAACCTCGGTTTTAGAAACACCTAAATTCTCCAAACCTTTCATCATCGAGTGTGATGCGTCAGGTTTTGGAATTGGAGCAGTATTGATGTAAGATGAGCACCCAATAGCCTTTGAGAGAAGGTAACTAAATAAAACAAAATTCTTACAATCCACTTACAACAAGGAAATATTGCCATCATACATGTATTAAAAAAATGGCACCAATATATATTGGGAAGTAAGTTCTTGATATACACAGATCATAACAGCCTCCAATACTTGTTACAAAAAAAAACATTGTCAATCGGACAACAAAAGTGGATAGAGAAAATTTCCACGTTTGATATGAAAATTCTACATAAAAGAGGAAAAAACAACATCATTGTTGATTCCCTATCACGAAAAGATGAAGAAACACAAGTTTTTTCAATATCAATAGCCATTCTAGAATGGTTGGATGAAATCCAAACCGAGTATACAAAAAACCTGGAGACTTGCACTATAATAAACAATTTAAATCAAGAACCTAAGTTTGAATGGAAGAACGACATCTTATGATATAAAGGAATAATCTACTTAAATACCAACTCAAGATTTAAAGCGAAGGTTCTTCAATAATCTCATGATTGCCCAGCTGCATGTCACATCAGATTTTTTAAAACATACTATAATGCACGGAGATCATTTTTTTGGAAAGGGATGAGTGCAGATATTCAAAAATATGTAGCAGAATGTGATATCCATCAAAGGAACACGAATGAAAATGTGTCGACCCATGGGTTACTCCACCCGTTACACATTCCCAACCAAAAATGGGAAGAAATTTCAATTGCTTTCATTGAGGGACTACCCATATCCGAGGGAAAATATAAAATATTAGTATTAGTAGACAGACTAACCAAATACACACACTTTATTGAAGTAAGAAAAACAGATTCAACAAAACAAGCAATTGAAATATTATGTAAAAATATTTACAAACTACATGGGTTCCCTAAGGTTATCATTAGTGATAGAGATTCCAAATTTAAAGGGAATTTTCGGAGAGAATTTTTCAAACAGATCAGAATCTCTCTCAATATGAGCTCATCTTAACACCCTCAAACATATGGTCAAACAAAATTTGTCAATAAATGTTTAGAAACCTATCTTCGTTGTTTTATCTGCGACAAACAAAATAAATGGTTTCAATGGTTGCACCTTGCTGAGTGGTGGTATAATTCCACTTATCACACATCAACTAAAATGACACCATTCCAATATCTTCATAGTTACGAAAATCCATCATGGAAGCAATTGGACACTAGCCACATAAAAGTTGTGTCAGTAAAAGACCATTTAGACGAAAGTCAGAAAATCCTTTAGTTACTCAAAGAAAACTTAACAATTGCAAGGAATCAAATGAAGCAACAAGCTGACCAAAACCGAACAGAAAGAGAGTTCTAAGTAGGAGGATGGGTATTTGTGAGACTTCAACCTTACAAACAATTATCCCTTAAACAACATGCGAAGAATAAATTGGCTCCAAAATTTTATGGACCATATCAAATAAATAGAAAAATCAATCACATAGCTTACCAGTTGGATTTACCAAATAAAAGTCGTATCCACAAAAATTTTCATGTATCATGTCTAAAGAGAGTCTTAGGGAAACAAAAAAAGGCACAAACTATGCTTCCTATGTTGGATTAGGAAGGAAGAATAATTTTAGAGCTCGAAGCCATTATCACCACCCGGGAAAAGAGATTACGTTCTCGAGTAATCAAGGAATATCTGATTAAATGGAAAAATCTACCAGAAGAAGATGCAACATGGGAGTTAGAGCAGTTTCGCCAGTTACATCATTCCTTACCATTTCTTTGAGGACAAAGAAAAATTTAAGGGAAGGGGAATGTTACAATAAATAAATAATATAATATAAAGACATTAAAATAATAAATAAAGTAAAATTAAACATTAATGTTATAAAAGGTCATGAATAAAAGTCATGACTCTTCATAAAAAACCATAAAGGGCATATATATATAGACATGCCCTATATTTGTAATATCATCATTTTTACAATCAATTATTATTATATATCTTATTATGGATTCAAAGTGAATTTGTTCATTAAGAAACCCTTGTGTCTTTTACACATAGAAAATACCGAACACACAAACAACTGTGGTTGAAGAGATGATTATTTCGGTGGTCATGGTTGAGGTCGAGGACGCTGACATGGATTTGGTGGTCGAGGTTGAGGTTATGAACGACCTTATTGTGTTAATTTCTTGAAAAATTGTCACAACAACGCAAACTATCCTATCAAAGAAATGATTTATCTGAAGTTCTGCAACATATGTGGCATTTGAGATCACTCCCTAGAGGACTTCCTGATAGTACTCGACAAAGTTATATCTAAAAAAACTATGAATCTACTACACATAGTATCCAAATAAGAGGTGAGGAAATGAAAGAACTTACATATTGTTACAAGGTCGGGTGCCGGATATAACATCCATACTCCACCACAAAACTACCAAAGAAAAAAGAGTAACAACTTTCCAAATCCAAACAAAGAAGAGAAAATATTGAGAGAAGCTCTTAAATTCTTCAAGAATTCCACAAAAGATCAACAAAATCCCAGAAGTCGAGATGAAGAAACCATCTAGGAATTTTTACAACTACTCAAAGAAAAAAATTTGATAGGTAGGCTATTGGACCTACTCAACATACTGCAAGAATACAAAGATGGTCGGAAACCAACCAAGGATGTATATAATCTCTCTTATAATAACAAATATTATGATCCACATGTCGACTTGGAAATCGAAGGAATGATGATCAATTAGGTGGTAGTTGATTTTGGTTCACAAGTTAATATTTTACCATGAGAAACATGGGCACGAATGGGCTGACCTAACCTAGCACCCACGATGAATTATCTTAAGTTAGTTGATCAAATATTAATAGAACCAATCAGAATATTGAGAAATGTCGACACACAAATTATAGGAATACTGACTTCGGTCAACTTCGAGGTGATCGACCTTGTCGAAGGAATGCCAACGTATGCATCTCTTGTTGATCGACCATGGGGTCGACGAATGAAAAACAAATGTCTCCTTGGAAAGAGATACAATCAAATTGAAAGGAAGTGGGAGAAAAATAATTATTCCCCTAGATCCAAAGGAAGGAAAAACATGGATGCAGTCATGGGACGAATATCAAGAAGACATATATTTATATTAGATAAATAATGAACAAAAATATTATATAGAACCGACCGTAGATGGAGAAATTTTGAGAGGATCTCCCATGTCGGTTGGACATAATTATGACTGTGCCTTATCAAACTGGAAAATAGAGAATTATGAAGAACATGCAAAAGACTGTCGGTGTATTGAAGTTATTCCAAAGAAACATCTTAAGACATGTTATTCAATCCAGGATGTACCAAAATTTTATGAAAAAATAACCCGACAAACTCCCACTCTCATTCCGACTAAAAATCAGATAAGAAAACCCTTGCAATACAAAGAATGGCATACCCCTTTGACCCATGTGGAAGAGGTAACAAAATACATAGGAGAGAAAGGAAGAACACAGAGTCTTGTGGAAACTTGCATAGACTAGGCTACAAGATGGTGGGAAACACATTCCCCCTTATTACAAAAATGTACGACTGTGTCGACATACTTCATTGAAATATTCAGTGACAAGAAACTATCCAAAGATGCAAATATTACTACATTCAAAATAGGCTATGATCCAATAGAGCATATCCAACGTTGTGAAAGAGAATGATGAAGAATTGGATACAAGGATGAAAGGGAATGACCCCATATGTTCCCAAGTACATTATATGAGATACCGAGAAAATGGTACAAAATTGAAGAAGCTTGTGGCCACAGTTCCAACTGGTCTGAAATGAAAATAAATTTTTTCCAAGACTTCAAATTTAATGAAGTAGAGGAACACTTGAAAGATACAACATTCCAAATAAAAATATTTCTAGAAAGTCCTTCACCAACTCAACTGAAAGAAAAATTAAATATGTCATTCGATGGATGATCAGCGTCGACGTGCAACTTTGTGTTGGTAGAAAACAAGGAAATATTGACTGCACAGAGGATTGATATGGAGAATAAAAACTGGTTAGTATAGAGCTTCCAATGGAAGAAAGACCAACATTACAAAATCATGTGAAATTAGTATTACGTATAGCCATGGAACACAAATAGGACCAAGAAAATCCTAATTCCCAAAAATCTTTACGAAAATTGAAGAAGGAGAACACCATATCGATGAAGAAAAGCCACAAGAATGGATGGATGCGGAAATAGGAACGGAATAATTCGACATATCAAATGATGACCGACCAAAAATGGTGTGAGTAGGTGATTATTGGTCTGATAAGAAAACAACCAACATAGTCAATCTACTAAAAGAGTACCGAGATATTTTGCACGTGACTAGAAGGACCTGAAAGGAATTGTAGAGGAAATGGGTGAAATCAAGATCGAACTGATCCCAAGAGCAAATACAATTAAAAAATGACCATATGAGCTAACAGATAAGTATAAACCAATCGTTCAAAAAGAGATTGAAGGAATGCTACAAGAAGGAAATATTTATCCTATCGACAAAGTAGAACGGGCAAGTGTGATGGTGATACAAACACAGAAACATGATCCAAAGAAGTTAAGAATTTGTGTCAACTTTTGGGGAGTCAATAAATAGACTGTGACAGATTCGTTCCCCACCATTTTTGTTGAAGAAATCATAAAAAGAATCGTTGCTCATGAATGTTATTCATTTACTGATGGATTCTTCAGATGTAACAAGGTTCCAATCGTAAAATAAGATCAGTCAAAAATAACTTTCATGTTGGAATTTGGATATTTTTCCTACAGAGTCATGCCATTCGGACTAAAGAACGCGCTAACAGTTTTTTCAATAATAGTGGTCAAAGAATTCTAAGAGTACATCTACAAAGCCATGGATGTATACTTCGATGATTAGATAATCTATAGTCTACTCAGAAATCACATACAATGGCTTTGACTTATGTTAGAACGTTGTAGATAGATTCAACAATCACTAAACATCAAAAACTGCATATTCTCCACACCTATTGGAATCTTGCTCGGACACGTAGTATGTAAATATGGAGTGAAGGTCGACATGGATAAAATAAATATTATCCTTGATCTAAAACCTCCTGTAAATAAAAAATAGATCAAAATTCTATTGGGTCATACTGGCTATTATAGGAAGTTTATACACCACTACTCAGACATCACCTTCCCAATGGACGAGCTTCTATGAAAATATGTTGAATTCAAATAGATTCAGGATTGCCAAGAATCCTTCGAATTTTTAAAGAAGAAGTTGGTTGAAGCAACTATTCTCAAATTTCTAGACTGGTCGAGAAAAATTCATGTCCATGTTGATGCATTGAATGTAGTTGTTGGGTCAATTCTATCTCAACCATATGATGAAACAATGGATCACCCAAATGCATATGCAAGTCAAAAATTGAATAAAGCAGAAAGAAATTATTCGACTACGAAACGTGAAGCCTTATCAATGATTTTTGCACTACAAAAGTTTCGTCTTTATTTATTGGAAAATCGTTTTACATTTTTCACATACCATCAAGCATCAAAATACTTAGTCAACAAGCCATTCCATCAAGGAAAGATATGTCGGTGGTTACTATTATTTCAAGAATTTGAATTTGATGTAATCATTCGACTAGGGAAAAAGAATGTTCAACTCGATCACCTATCATGAATAGAAACAGGAGAGGATCCAACAAGCATAGATGATGACCTCCCAGATGCTCACTTATTCAGGTTTGAAGATGCACCTAAGGATTTAGAATACATTTCCAATTTATTAGAATAAGGAAAAGCCCCAAAGGACCTCTCGACAAACAAAAAGAAAACTCTAGCCATGAAAGATGCACCACTCACAATCATTAACAAATACTTATACAAAATGGGAATGGACGATGTGTTAAGAAGGTGCATGCCAGAACATGAATGGGAGGATATCATCAACATAGCCCATGCAGGAGAAGCTAGAGGACATTTTCAGGCTGACACAACAACCAAGAAGATACTACAAGCATGCCTATGGTGGCCGACTTTTCATAAATACTATCAGGATCAAGTTAAAAAATGTGATATTTTCTAAAGACTTGGACAAACCTTGTGGAAAAATGAAATGCCACTAAGTTCTATAAACCCTAATTGAGTGTACTAAATAAGGGATATCGAATTCTTTGGGCCATTCTCACAGAGGGAAGGAGGAACTGGTGCTAAGTACATAATCACTGTGGTCAAGTATGTGACTAAGTGGGAAGAATTTGACCTGGTCGAATCTTGTACCAAAGAGGTAGAAACTAAATTCATCCATGAGAACATCATCACAAGAATTGGCTAACCTTTTACACTAATCAATGACCAGTGAACTCACTTTGTAAATGAAACAATTAAAGTTCTATTGGAAAAATTCTTAATCGACCATAGAAAAGCGACATTATATCACCCACAAGCAAACGAGGCAGTTGAATCATTTAATAAAACATTACACAAGGGACTTATAAAGATCCTTGGAATAAATAAAGATGACTAGGACGATAATATTCCCACAATCCTCTAGGCTTATAGATCAACATTCAAAATATTGACTGGATATATGCCATTCAAGCTAGTCTATGGCCAGGAAGCTGTAATCTTGCTACAATTTTGGACTAATTCTCACAGGGTCACATCTATAGAAAAATTCAACGAGAGAAAAAACTTGAAAGACCAACTATACCAATTGAACAAGATGGAGGAAGAGAGCTTAATAATGATTCATCATTAATAGGTTCAGAAACAACAACAAAAATTGTGGCATGATCGTCACTTAAATAAAAAGGATAAGAAATATGGAGACTTAGTCTTACTATATGATAGTCGTATAAAAGGAAAACCCGAAAAATTGGAAACAACATGGCTGGGGCCTTATGTGGTGGAAGGCATTCGACTAACTAGAGTGGTCCAACTCAAAACATTATTGGGGCATCCATTTAAGAAACAAATTTATGGGGCCCATTTAAATAAATATCAAGTATAAAAGAAAAAGAACCATGTTATAAAAATTTAGCAAGGAGTTGCCCACATGAACCGACTAAAATAACTAATCAAATTTATAAGAAATAAACCTTTCTTAAAATTAATAAACAAAAAAGGAAGTTAGAGAAATTCAGGAAAAAATACTGAAAAAGTTAAAGTATTTAAAGAGTAGCCATAACACTAAAGGAAAAGTTGCAATAAAGTAAAATATAGAGAGAAAGCATCATGTGGTCAAGCCAGAGACAAGATAGCATAAGATATTCTCGATGTTATAAACCTTCGACCGACTTAAGAAAAATACTCATAAGAAAAGAATCCAGTGAAAGGACTAGTCCAAGAGCAATCGAGTGTGGTTCAAGTGAGCGTAGATCAGGTGAACAGAGATCATGTTGTTGGATTATTGAGAGGGGGGGTGAATTAGTAATAGAGAAATTCAATCCTTTTTAACCACAATATGAAAGTTTTATATCAATGTAGCATTATCATCGAATAGTTGCAGAGTAAATAAATAATGAAAAAATAAGAAATCATACACATACACAGTACACCGATGTTTTTATGTCGAAACCCAAAGAGGGAGAAAACCACATAATGATTTTTATTATATGTATTTAAGAATTACATTCATTGGAAGCACCAACTTCCTTTGTTTTCCAGATGCAACTGGAAAGAGGCTCCAAGCCCCTAATTTCTCAGTCTACAAACTGAGAGAAAATCCAACTCCCCAATTCTCTGGCTACAACTAGAAGGAGGCTACAACCCGCAATGTTCTTTGGCTAAAACCACCTATCCTAGCCCCATCCAACCGCCCTAACATAGAAGTAGAATGATGGAACCACTTTCACACTATCATTGTGAGATATACTGCTATAAACCTGTACCAATCAACCTACACCAAACAACCTGTACCAATAACCTGAACCATGCATCAACCTGTACCTTAACATGTAATAAACTTGTAACACAAAAAAGTGCATAAACCATGCACCAACATGTACAAAACAACCTATGATCAACTTGCACCATAAACACATACATCAACCATGCACCAACCTATACCTCAACTTGTAATCAACCTGTACCATAAACAAGTGCATCAACCATGCATTAACCTGTACCTAAAACCCTGTAATCAACTTGTACCATAAACAAGTGCATCAACCATGCACCAAGTATGTACCAATCATATATCAACTACTCATCAAATATGACTCATCAAGATGTACCAACATCATCAACTATACATCAACTACTTGTCTCAACCATGTACTCAACATGTACCTCAACCAAAATCTCTCATCAATTTCATCATCCAAATATGATTTGTAACTCTGTAATAGACCCGGTGTATAACATCACATACCTAAAAACCTTCCTTAACGTTAACAACAAGAGACTAGCATTTTCATCAAACTTTACTTTAGTCTCACCTGACTAATTTTGGACTAGTCAACAACCCTAACTTGAAATAATCATAACTATGTACCTGTAATGAATAAAGATCTAAAAATGGTATACAATGTTCTTCAGTTTCTTTTATGCAATTCCTCCAAACTTCACTACTTGGAACCTCTCATAAAAGGAATTATAGAAAAAATGGAATACCTTGTTGAATTCTGGCTTATTCTAGAGAGCGAACTTGTAGAGTGTGCCCCACACAGAATATTTGTTGTATGGATATGGAAATTGTACAAAGACTAATATAGAGGGTACTATAACCAATTCATTTTTTCTTACTAAATTTGGATCTGTTATGAATAAGTTATGACATTTTTACCCGAAACACATTTTTTAGACTAGTTTCAGGACTAGCCATAGACCTTATTTTCCACGACGCGTAACTCCAAAAATACAATGACCCACAAGTCAAAATTCATATCACAACTACTTGGATATGTTTCCTTAATGGACTCACAATTTCATGGTCTGAATCATTATAGAAAAATATTTATTTCAAAAATGGTGAGATGACCTGAAAATAACATACCTTAGAAAGCATCATCAAAAACATTTATCCTCCCTTGAATTTCAGCCTTCTTTACTTCACCTTCCCTATGAAATTAGGATTAGATATCCTTTGGTTACCTCAGTCACCTATATATATTCAATATTCTCAAGTGTGATTAAAATGAGCGATCCTTTCCTCTTATTTATACTTTCATGTAGCTTCTTCAGGGGGTTACCTTTTAACCATCTTAACCCACTTTCCTTATTTTAGGGTTAACCCACTTCTAACCACTTGTCCACTTAGTAATTTATCCATTAAATTTATTATTTAAATAGTTTATTTTGTATTCACTTTGACTTATAGTACACTCACCACTTCACTTTATTATTTACCTTCTAAAATCTCTTAAACCACTTTGACTACTTTGACCTTCTGGGGATTCTAGATGACTCATGAGGCTTCTCCAACTTCACATGGCCATAACTCTCTAACCATGAGGAGTTATGTGACGTTCCACATACCAATGGAAATGGAATGACATGTACTATCCATGTAGAATATTATTACCTCCAAATATATCAAAACACATACCATTATCCATCAAACAAACTTGGGTCCATTACCCAAACCTTTCTCCAACTTCACATGGCCATAACTGTCTAATCGTCAGGAGTTATGTGACATTCCACATACCACCAGAAATGGCATGAAATATACTATCCATTTGGAATAGTCTTACCTACAAATATATCAAAACTAATACCATTATCCATCAAACAAACTTGTGTCCATTACCTAAACCATTGTGCTACCAGAATTCGCTACCAGACTTTCTTCAAGGGTTGACATCAATGAAAACCAACCCAATTATTAAAAAATATTCCCCTTTGGCATTGATGGAAACACTATGATGCAATACTCAAGTCATGTTACTCATGTTCCCCCTTTACCTTTACCTTTTCATTTACCTTTGCATCTGATAAATCTCTCCCCCTTTGTCATCAATGGAAAAGGTATCTTTCCATCTTGGGTTGCTCCCCCTAACTTAACTGTCCATGGGGATACTCCCCCTGAATGAACTCTTCCTGAAACTAAACTCACAAACTAAATTTTCCTCTTTATGGTGCTTCCTCGTGTAGATCTAAGACATATAAATAAACATTCAAAAGCATTCATTTTGGAGTAGAAATTACTCTGAGTCTCTGTCGAAGATATTCAAAGGCTTCTCTTGGAAGCGGTTTTATAAATATGTATGCCACTTGTTCTTTTGTTCCCACATATTCAACTCTGATGTTCTTCTCTGCAACCTGTTCCTATAGAAAGTGATACTTTAATGGAATGTGCTTCGTCTTGGAGTGCATCACAGGGTTCATTGAGATACTGATGGCACTTGTATTATCACAATAGATTGGAATGGGATCATCATACTCAACATGTATATTTGTCATATTTTTTTTCATCCATAGAACCTGTGTACAACATGCTACTGCTACAATATACTCTACCTCAGTCGTAGATAAGGATATTGATGATTGTTTCTTTCTTAACCATGATACTAAACACTCACCCAAGTAGAACGTTTCTCCACTGTGCTTTGTCGGTCATCAATGCAACCTGCCCAATCTGCATCTATGTATGCAATAATTGATAAATCCTTTCATTTTGGATACCATAATCCAAAGTCTTCTATTCCTTTGAGATATCTGAAAATCCTCTTCACTGCTAATACATGTGATTCCTTTGGTTCTGCTTGGAATCGTGCCACTTGTCCAACTGCTTGCATTACATCTGGTCTGGATGTCATCACATATAGTAAGCTACCAATGATTGAGTTTATTGCCTCTAGTCTGTAGACTTTGAATCATCATCTTTTCTCAACTTGCAACTAGTTTGCATAAGAGTGGTAACTAGTTTGCAATCTTACATTCCGAACCTCTTTAGCATATATCTGATATACTTAGTTTGAGAAATAAAAATTCCTTGGATTATTTGACATATCTGAAGACCCAAAAAGGAGGATAGTTCTCCAAGTAATGACATTTCAAATTCATTCTACATATCCTTTGGAAATTTCTGTCTTAACCTGTCATTAGTACTTCCAAAAAAATATCATCGACATAAATTTCAATTAATAAAATACTACCTTGAGTTACCTTGATGTAGAGGTTGTTGTCTACACTTCCTTTCCATAGTTCGTAGGGATTTTTTTCATTGTTGTTTCTGAGCATTACTCTGTTTTGAATGTGAACTATTGTATGCACTACAAGTGTCCAAAAAATATCTATCAAATTGCAATCCATTAGCATTGTTCGAGTCATTTCCTGTGTAATTATCATCAATTATGATAATGTTCCTTTGTCTCTGAACCACTCTCTAAATCAATCTATGAATCCATGATCTCGTCCATTGTCATATGTCTTTCCAAACCTACTAAGTGTTCTTATGAATCCATCTTTGTCCATACTTTCCAAGACTCTACTTGCGCAACTGTCCATAGTTGACCCATTTATAACTATACTATCATGAAGTCTTGATTAATCTATCAAATTGTACTTCTGCTAACTGACTTCTCTGAATCTGTCTTCTCAAACTCTGCAAGCTGCTCGAAGAATGGTTCTTTGGTCTGTCATAGCTATCACATAGACTCCCCTTGTCTAATATTCATATTACCTGGGAGTCTCTAAGCTAGATGGCTCAGAACAATTCCTGCTCTCATGTGTATTCATCATCATCTTCATTGGTATATTCATCATCATATTCATTGGTAGATTCATTATCTCTTTGAGCTCTGNCTGTGGATTCATCTTTCACTACAATGCCTCGAATTACAATCTCTTGAACCTGTTCCTTATTTATTTGTCCTTCCTTTCTTTCAGTTATTTTCCAAACCTTTATGTATCTGACATCTTTCTTTTTCTTTGTAGATTTTTCTTCATCTCGTTTTATTGCCAATATTGCAATCTCTAGTACTTGGTCTTTGTTCACCCGTTTTTCATGTTTTCTTATCCATAATTTCTTATATTTGGTATCAATATTCTCTTTCATGGAAGTATCGATCATTTTTCTACAATCACTGGCTATGTGTCCATAGTTATAACATTTGTAACACTCAATGTTATGTGCGATCACAAAGGCACTTCTTGCTTGAACATTTCTTTTATAATCCCTACAATCTGCAATCTTATGTCCAAAATTATTACAATAAAAACAATGACCATAAAAGAAATTTGCATACTTGGCAGTGAATGATCTTCTTTGTGGTGTAGTTCTTCTAAATTTCTTCCTTGATTGATCATGATAATGATTGAATCTTCTTTGTGGCTTGAACATAATGGTCTTCTTGAAGATGTATCTTCAACAGTTTTCTTAGATTCTGGTTGACCATGATTCCTTCCTTTGAGTACTTCTACATAACTCTTTCTATTTTATTCATTCTTATTTTCTAGAAACCTAGAGTGATTCTCTTCATTCTCTGTAACTGATGTGGATGTTTCTATCTCTTCAACATTCTTTTTGAGCTTGAAGATTTTACTTCTCAATGTGACAACTTATTCTTCAATATTCTCAACCTCTTCTTCTTTCTTTAATATGTAAGACTTCATGACTTCTTCTGTTCTCTTCGCTTCTTCAAGATGAATTTTTAGTGTGATCATTTCTTCTTCAAGTACTTTCTCTTCTTGACCAAACTATGACTCAAGTTGGTTATATCGTTAATTATTTCCTTAAGATAATTTGTCAATATCTTCTCTCTCATTTCTGCTTCTTCCTTCTGTGCTCCTATGTTGGCTTTCAAACACTGCTTTTGATATTTAATATTTTCTTCGATCTTTATGGCTTCTTCTAGCTGAGTTCTTAAGTTCTCGATGACCTGTTGGGCTTCTTTAAAAATGTGAACACTTTCCTTTTGTTTCATCAATTCTTTCTTGAGTGACTTGTTTTCTTCTCTTAGTTCATCTAACGCACTAATCAATTATGCCTCATAATTGTCTTTTTTTCAATTTGTTTTTCTGTCTCATTTCCTTCATGGCATTGTATTTCAAGATGCCCGTGTTTTCACAATTAAAGAAAAACAACAAAATTTTGTTGACTATGTACTCTTCATCTTCTGAATCTGTTTGACATGGTGAACATGTTTCTTCTTGATCTGTACCTGCATATTCTTTGGCATTTTCTGAATCTATGATGGGTGAAGAATATATGTCATGTAACGTATCCCAAAGTTCTTTGTTGATGAACATTTACCAACCTTTTCTCTTACCGGATTAGGTAATCCTTCCCAGATGAAATCCATTGATATTTTTTTATTCTTCTTCAATTCCTTCTTGGCTACAATATTTTCCCTTTTTGAACTATCATATCCTGTAATGCCTGATAGAAAAATATAATTCCCTTATGCCTGTAAAAATACTTTCATCCTTATGCTCAACATCTCATACTTTAAACCATTATGACCATTAAACAATGGTACTCCATTCTAAG
>SNQJ01S0005072.1:74044-98622 GCA_010110895.2 Picea sitchensis
GAAAAATCGTGTACAGGGTTAGCCCTTGTTTTTAGGGGAGATAGAGGAAAAAAAATTATATTTCGCCCCTAAAATTTGGAGGGACAAGCTTCCATTAGCCAAATTTCTAGAAGTATGGGAATTTTTGATAGCTTCTTCGCCCATGCATTTGGTAAAATCGAGGTTTATGGTTTAATTCGCCCAGATTTTGTGGTATGGGCACTGGGTAGCTACATTTTGGCCCTCCCACTAGGTATAAATTGGTATAAATTGTATGGCATCAGGTTAAAATCATAGCTTTGTTACTTGTCTGGTTCGTTCATGAGAACTACAGAATCTACTAAAATCCCCAAGGCCCGATTTACACATATTGAATTTTTGAGTTTATTTCCCGAACGGAATTTGGAAAGAGGGCAAGCTGCAAGAGATGCTAGTGGACCGTGGTGGAGCTTCCTGTTCAGAGAAGAAGAAAGTTAGAAACTATAATTTGTTACAGTTATTAGCCTGGTGGTCCGTGGAGCCGCCTGTTCAGTGTTCAGAGCAGAAGAAACTTGGAAGGTTCCGCGCGAGGGCTTTAATTTGGTAATTGAAGTTTATTCCTTTTGGTGTGCACTGTCTCCTCACCTCATTAGGACTTGTTTGAAATTTGCCAAGAGCTGTCATTGATTTACTTGCACTTTTTCAAACACTATTATTCCAAAACTTGTTGGAGTATCTTGTATTTCTATGTTAAACGTTTTTGCAACATTGTATAAATTATGATGACCTCTTGGCTATTTCCTTCTCCACCTCATTTTCAACTTCCACTTCTTGTTTGTAACATTTTCTCCCATAGTTCTTCACTCCCAATATTTGTATAGAAAAATTAGTGAATCTATGTTGGATAGTGTCTCTAAAAGTCTTTTATGCTTGGCTGCACTATCAATTGAAATTGCCACTGCAGTTGTTGCCTGCGATATTGCCACCATCGTAAGGCATGCCACTAAATCTAAATTGCCACTACTAGATAATGGTTACCAGTTTTTGTTCCTGAGTGCTCGTGCAATTTCTCAGGCATATCTTACAAGGCAGTTCCTTGTCAACGTTAAGTAGATAGCTTTACAGATCTATTTCAAATTCAAAGCCAAATTCATCTTTTCTTGTTTATGTAGACCCTTGTTCATTACACAAGATATACCTATTCTCATCATGACCTTTTGGGTTCTAGATGGGGGGTTTTTTACTCCAATTTTATGAAGGGAAACAATCGCACTTGCTTTCCCCCACAATTTTCCTGTATATTACCTAAAGCCTTAGCCTTTCTCTTCTGCGTCTTTAGTCTCTCTTTTATCTCCTTGTATGATTTTTTTTATGTTGATACATCTTAATATTGCTATACTTGTTGTATACATATCCATTCCTAACAAATCCAACAAATATCTCCTCCAACAACAAGATATCTCTTGGTCTTACATTGACCTAGTTATAACTCACTCGGGATAGCAAAGGTTGGCATATACACTGAAATGAATTGACATCAAACCAAAGGATCACTTCATTGTGGAGGCAACTTCAGGCAATAGAACCAATGTTTATAGGTATCAAATACTATCTTCTTCCCCAAGTCTATATCCCTTGCCTTTATCATCTTAAATGTCTAGAAGGGGTCTACCCCTTTCCCACGGCTGCTTAATCATATATCATCTTAAAACATAATTCTCTACAAATTACTAAAAAATAGGATAAGCCTTTCTTCTAACTCTATATTCTACTTTAATTGCCTTACTGTAATCAAATTCAATTTCTCAAAATTCCCTCATGCCTTGCCTTCTCTTCTCATACTTCTAGTCTCTCTTATCTCCTTTATGAGTTTATTATGTTGATGTTCTTAATATTGATATACTTGTTGTATACATCTCCATTCCTAACAAATCCAACAAATATCTCCTCCAAAAACAAGATATCTCTTGGTTTTAAATTGACCTAGTTATAACTCACTCGATATAGCAAAGGTTGACATATACACTAAAATGAATTGACATCAAACCAAAGGATCACTCCATTGTGGAGGCAACTTCAGGCAATAGAACCAATGTTTATAGGTATCAAATACTATCTTCTTCCCTAAGTCTATATCCCTTTCCTTTATCATCTTAAATGTCTAGAAGGGGTCTACCACTTTCCCACTGTTGCTTAATCATATATCATCTTAAAACATAATTCTCTACAAATTACTAAAAAATAGGATAATCCTTTCTTCTAACTCTATATTCACCAAGGCATGAGGAAATTTTGAGAAATTGAATTTGATAACAGTAAGGAAATTAAAGTAGAATATAGAGTTAGAAGAAAATGTTGTAACTTCCCTAGCAACCTGTCATTGCTTTCTAGACAATGCAAAGTTTCCTAGGTGGTCCACAGTTCAGGGACAACTCCTGGAGCAACACCGATGAAAGTGCTCTTCTCACATAAAAAGGTGAGTGTTCCAACTTTCCTCTCCTTGTCACAAAAAAAGGAAATCATTTGTGAAGGTACATTTTAGTAGGTGAACAAGAAATAGGCTAAGATACTAAAATCAAGGGAATGAAAATAATTATTTGACAATATGAACAAACACTCTTTTGAATTACGAAATGATGGGAAAAATTTTAACATGACCCCCAAGTGCTATTTAGGCCTATGAGCTTCAAAGCCAAAAGCATCCTTGAAAATAGAATCCATGTCAATCACACGCTCATCAAGAATCTTGTCATAATACATTGCACTCCCAACCTCAGTTATTATGCCTTCCAGTTCCTCGAGTGGCTTATCAATGTGTAGTTGGATCTGTGCTTTCTTTACAATGGTCACTTTGTAGTCTTCCTCTAATTTATTCCTAAAGTTCTCGCATCACCAAGAGATAGTCTGTGATATCAGTGCCGCTCAATGTAAAAAAATTGAGAACTAATCTGCTATTTAGATTACCGCGGATTATTTGACATCAATAGTCATAAAACTGGCTACCACTTTTAAGCTTTTTGAATAATGAATCAAGAAACAAATCCAATGCATAAATGAGAATCAATATTACAGAAATTACTTCAACACCTTTGAGTGCATGTGTCATGGAAAGTCACCTCACCTAAATTGCATGCAAATTCTATCAGGTGATTACATGTATTTTTTTTTTTTTGAAAAATCTTCTTGTATTAAAAGAGAAAATTGTTATATTGGAATGTTTCAAATTCCTAACACAGGATACATAAAATAAATATAACATTTGATTGCAGAAAGATCCAGACTTCTTGCATGTTGCCTAAGATTCTTAGACTTCCCTTAGTCATGGCAATCCCGACACAACCATTTTACAAGTCAATAGACAAAATGGGGACCTCATAAATTATGATGCACAAACAATTAACCTAAGGACTGGGATGAGACCAAAAAACACTTTCATCCCCATAGTCAACCACCTAAATGTATTCATCCATGGATGCAAGGGATAACCTCTCCCCCCTGATTTATTCTAAACACTAACACTATGTCTACAGGCTTGCGGAAACCATATACATCTCTCCTCACACCTACGAACTCACACACTTCTTACCATTATCCTTGAGAGCATTAAAGGATGTATTTGTGTTTCAACTAGACTTCCTCAACAGATTGACAACACTCCCTCACAGACCATTAACCATTAGACTCAAATCTACAAGAGTTTGTGTGGCAAACCTGGTATGCCTCCGGGATACCACAGAAAGAAAATATGTACATAAACTATAGCAACACATAAAAAAAACACATGGAAAATTTTGTTCCATAAACTATGACACTCGCTTCAAAATTTCATCGCAAAGGTGAAGTATTTATAGCATAATGCTACAACTACCTTGTGGGAAATCTAAGACTGAACCTATAATCATAATATTTTCCTTTACTAGTGTGGTTCCCTTCGGCTCATCTAGATGTCTCTCAAGCCCTATTTATACAAACATACACTTCAATATTAGTTCTTTATGTATAGAGTCAAACTATAAACACTCCTAACCTTACTGACCACATAACCAATTCTCCTAAGAACATACATGTGCCAAAGTATCTAACATGAACTCACCATCACCCTCAAAGACCCCATAGGATGGAGTCTCTAGCTTGTTATGAGGGTTTACAAATAATAACAAAAGTTAAATAAACTATAGAGTAACTGTCAACTTCATATAACAGGGGTAATATTTACAATGACAAATTGATGGGAAAAACTAGCACTAACACACTTCTTATCATCACCCTGGACAGTAGTACAAGGATGGATCTTTGCTTCAACCGGAATTCCTCAACAAATTGACAACACTCCATCATAGACCTTTAACTACCAACTCAAAACTACCATAACTTTATGCGGAAACCTGGTATGCATCGATACTATGAATGAAAATATGCCCATAATCTATAGCAGTGCATAAACAGAACATGGAAAATTTTATTCCATAAACCATCACACTCCCTTGAAAATTTCATTACAAGTTGTAGTATTTATAGTATAATGCTACAACTTGAAAGACATCTAAGATATTCCTTTATTAAAATTAGGACTAACCCTTTGACTATAATATCTTCCTATGACAAGTGTGGTGCCCTTTGGTTCATCCAGATATCTCTCAGGATCTCTTTACATGCATGCATTAGTTCTTGGTTATAGACTTTAAACGTATAAACACTCCAACACATCACCATGACCAATGTTCCTAACAAGGCATGTGCCATTAAAGATTCAGGCACCACCACCTTACACCATACACATTCTACTGAAGAAATCTTAAATCCCATAATAACTCTTCAAATGATCTTCATAGATAACACAATAGATTGATAGAATCAACTCTATTGCAAAACATCTTTGATTTCTCTCCATTTTTATTGAATTTTGTGTTTCGAAGTTATCCATTTTCAGGCCTGTTTTTTTCAATTTGTTTTGAGTTTTCAAAGTTTAATGCTTTGTTGAGTTTTATTATCTTTTAATGATTTTCTGGCTGATGACCTCTAATTTTTACTCGATGCCAAGCTTTGCAAATGCTGTTCAATACTTGAAAACACATCACTCAATCTAAATCGGACAAAAGACTAACATATTTGTATTTTAATTTTTGTTTATTAGAAAATCTTTACACTCAACAATTGGAGAACATTAAGTGATTACATGGCATTGTTTTGTTTTGTGGCAATGTCATTTTTCTTTCTTCTCTTTGTAATATAGTTTTAGCTGTTTCCTTTGTAAATAGTAACTAATTTGATGTTCTGTGATATTAGTATGTCCTGAGGGATAGTACAAGGATTGCAAGAAAGAAGGATAAGTCAACATATGTTTTAGCTTCACAGAGAGAACAACAACAATGCCGAGAAAATGAGATCTTGATTGAGAAGAATAGGAGAGATGTTGTTGAAGTAAAAGAACGACATGTTAGCTATGATTCTAACATTTCTCATTCAAGTTGGACATAGATACTTGAATATGAGGCTGGTGTTTCTATAAAAAATATCCAAGACCCAACAGGTAGTGAATGCAAACTTAGTGTTAGAATTTATGACATTTGATTTTATTGTCTGGATATGCAAGAAAGCGTGTATATGTGTTCACAAACGGTTTGCCTTGTTTTCATGGCAAATGGCGGGCAAATCTTTTGTGGAAATTCTCATTTCTGCAAATTCTCATGTCAGTGTCTTTTCTTTTATTATTTTACATTTTCATTAAGCTTTGGAAGAATGTTTATTATCTTAAAAGGAAATGGATGCTAACCTTTTACTTTTGCTAGATTTTATGGTCTACCTGTAGATTTGAATATATGACTGAAATGATCAACTTTCCATGGATTGGGTTGATGATCCTTTCTTTTGTTGGTAAAATATAATTTTCATTGCAACATAGCTTATTGACCAAGCCTTTCATGTACACAATTATGAATATTGTGGGTAGGCCCTGTAAGATAATAACAACATTTTTGCAATCTTTTAGATTGCCTTGAAGTTCAAAACAATTTTGTCTATACACCTTGATGGCCTAGATGTTTGTTAGTATACACAGTATAATACATCCTGATTACAAGAATTCATGACAATACTTATCATTGTCGAAAATTATCTTGTAGTGTAATTTGTCTTTCATTATGATGTAATTACTTTATTATAATTACATTGTTAGGAAGTCCTCATTTTTGGGTGTTTATGATTTTTTTGTGAATATGATACATTACTAACATGTTGGTTGATTCAATTTGCTTCTTGGTTGACTTTTGTGTTCAGTTGACCATTTATTTGCTCACTTTGTTTTTTGACTACCTTAAACTCTTTATCGCCCAGTTTGGGCCTTACTGTTTATGGTTAGCTTGTCCTGCTTGCCTGGATGGCCTACAAGTTGGTCAACATTCTTTTTTCCCTGGTTGATCCTCCTGGTATATTAATCAACCTTATTATGTTGTTTTAATTAGTACCTCTTTGAACTTTTTATTGTAAATGTCTCACATTTTCATGTTGGCCAGTTGTAATGATCCTTCTACCATAGGCCTTATGCTATTCGCATTCCCTATTCTTCTTGCCTCTTTGGCTTTGGCTTCCTTGCTCATCCTTTACCCTTTTAGTCTCCCTTTGGTTTCCTTTATGCCCTTGTGCTTTCAAAGCTTCTTCTTTCCTTTATGCTTCTTATGATTTCAGAGCTTATTTTTCCTTTGTGCCTTCTTATAGTTTCTTCTCCTTTTTCTTCAAAGTTCTTTTTCCTAGTTTGTTCTTTGGCTTCTGGCCCTTTCCGCCCTTTTATATTTACAGCTTCTATTTGTATGCACAAGGTGATAAAATGGCTGTCATGGTTCCAAGTGTGTGGTGGTTCCATTGGACACAAATCTAATAAATCTCCTGATAGATATAAGGCACAATCAAAAAAACTATTTAGGGACTTCTTATTCTTATTCATATAGAAATGTTTACCTATATCTATACCTATAATTTCTTATTCTTATTCATATAGATATAGTGGTGCAACATTCTCTTATTTCTCCTCCTTATCCCTTCATCAAACTCACCTTAGGTAAACATTCTTATCCTTTATCATACCATTTTATAATTTGTTGGCTAAAGAAAACTCCCAATAGATCTCTGTAAGAATTTTGAATTATACTATATAGAACTAAGAATATACATTTATGTTTATGGCTAAAGCTACAACTCATTTACAGACTGTGAAGACTCGGACTGGGACAAGCAGTGACAATTTACTTCAACCAATCAATCTAAACATTGGAATGCCTAGTAAAATGTAGATCTTTCATTTTTTCAAAATGAACAAGATAAAGTTATCTTGTTGGTTACATGAGGAGAAATTTGGGAGAAAGTATTAGAGGAGCTTCGTTCAAATTGAATATTATATACTTGGTAGGGAATTTTACTAATTTTATATTATTTCCTCTCTTAAGGTGTTTCCACTTCTTTTGGCTTCTAGATCAATCTTTTGAAATTTCAATTGTGGAATATTTATTGAGATGTCAAACACCCATCGTGGGAAGAAAAGATCAAGGCAAAAGGATCTATCATCATATTTTCAAAGACCTCAACCCAAGGATCCACATTCTCTTCATGCCTCGAGCTCTTTTGAGCAACCTATCACCGAAAGAGATCTCAACTCTTGTGAAAATGCATCAAATATCCAAATAATAGATAAGGAAATATGTTCCTCCTGTGATCAAAGTGAGATAAATGCATTTTCACCATAAATTCGCAGTACAAATGTCGAAAATATTTCATTTGAAAAGAATACAACCAATTCACGGAAAAGACTAAAGGGCCAATGGGACATAGGGAAAGACTTCCAACCAGATTGGGTCTCAAAATTCCATTTATTGATCCATTACCTCAAAAACAGAGTATTGAGAAACCAAAATTTATATGCAATATGTAGTTGGAAACTTGGAAAAATAGTAAAATTGCAAATGAAATTAGATACAATAGAGAAACATGCAGGAAAGGTGTATGAAAATAAAATTATAGATGGCAAGGAGAAATCTATTGTTAGATGAAAATCTTCTGAGGAATGTCGACACGTCAAATATGTTTATGAATATAATGAATGTTTAATAAGTAAGGAAAAACTCAAGGTAGGTGGAGGAACCATCACATCTCTATCTTGGTGATGGAAAGAAATTTGCATCCAAGACAATAAGGTACCACTACACTGTATCACATCTTATCTAAAGGGAGTCCTATGTGTATTGTCTAAGATTACATGAAATATCTATCTTTCAAATGTGCTGAAACTTTCCATCTTCCTACTGGTCTTTTAACGAGTGGTTGGGAATGGGAAAATTATCTAGCTCATGTATGAAAGGATGATATGAAAGAGAAGATTGCAAGTGCTAGGTTTGTGTCATTGTCTTTGGATGAGGTTACAACTATCGATAACACTTCATGGATTTGTATTTTAAATATCGTTTACCATATGGTTAATGACCATATTAGACATTCATATCTACTTGTGATTCATAAAATGAGAGAGAATTATACAACTCAAAATATTTATGAACTTGTTAATAATAGTTGAAGGAAAGTGGTGGTATAACTCCTTTAATGATTGCAAAAAAGCTGGTATGTGTTGGAGCGGATGGAACGTCAGTAATGCAAGGACAAAGGAATGGCCTTGTGTTAGATCATGTTCATCACTTAATCAGATATGTTGAGTATTCTAATATGGCTCATAGGATGAATCTTGTATTTAAAATAGTAAGCAAGTTTCCATCGGGTTTCAAAAGTTGAAGATCTTGTACCAGAGGCTTATGCATATTTTTCTAATAGTCCCAAACGATTTTCAGAGTTAAAAAATTTTTCTAACGGTAAGTATAAAATGGAAACAAGCTATTAAAGGATGTTGATACAAGATTTATCTCTGCTTGAATGGACTACCAAAGATTATTTAGTGAGTACCTACCTGGTAGGTGATGTATGAAATAGGCTTCCATTGTAGATAAAGCTCAAGATCTTCTCTTTCAATTAACTAATATAGAGACATTATTAACATTGGTTGGAATTCTTCCTATGCTAGAGGAAATGAATGTCCTCGTGAAAAATGTCTCAAAGTCTCGCATAACCGTATATTGTAGAATACACAAATGCAAGAAAAATTTCATGCCTTTCATTGGATAATTTATATATCGTGATGCTGTAGGCCCTTCAGAGGGTCCACGGTTTTACAAATTGGACTAATATCATTGATATAGAAAAACACCTGAAATTCATTTGAAGTTTGATGAAAAAGGGATACTATGTATGGAAGTACAGCTTCCAGATATGGTTCCTTTCATTATATTGATAAGACAAGACGAATCACCAAAGAGCGCCCCGTAACAGACTCCATTCGACAATGTTTTCATTTCATTGAGATGCAACTTGATAGAAATTGCAAAATCATTTTCATTGGAGATAAGAGAACGATTCCATAGAGATGAATTGTTGGAGGCCATGTCCTTGGTGTACCCTCAATATTGGAACAAAATAAAATGTCGTCCTACTTTAAAACGTGACTTTGTGGTAAAATTAAATACTTTAGTGGACCACTTTGCAAGAAGGTCGAGATACAAGGATAACAAGTTGAAGGTATTTTGGAACAATCAAAATTGTTTCAACAAGACACACACTTCACCTAAAACAAGGAATCAATTCTCACATTGAGAATCCTAGAATATGGTGCAATAATAATATTATGGACTATTTTAGGTCCTAGCCAATACAAAAACATCCTAATATCTAAATTGAATGGATTTTAGGCCAAACCATGATTTTTGGGATCAGTGGAGGATGAGAATGTTTAGTGCACTATCATTTTGAAGTCAAAGATGAGGAAAAATATTGATAAACATATGGATATATGTTTTAACTTTTGTCATATGATAAATATGATTCTATACATGAAAGAGCACTAGCTCTTTGGTGATCATATTTTTATAGAAGGGGTGAAAACAATATAACAAGTTTCTAATGAACTTGATACGGAACATAATTCTTTGTAGGCTCATAATGATAATTTATCTTGAGAGGGTCTTGTTCAGAGTGAAGAAAATGAGCACCAAGATGAGAACCGGTGAAATTGATGTACCACAACATTTGATCTAATCCAAGATATATGAGGGTCTAGGGAACACCTTCTATTTTCGTATATGTGTTCCATTGGTGGTGCAAGAAATAATAAATGAAATAGCACAAACCATGTGATTCTTGTTATTCGATTGAATTCATTGTTCCTTTATTTTTGGAGTAGGTTGGAAATCTTTATCAGCAACACATGCCAATTTGAGGATGTACTTGTAAAAATAGGTTCCCATAACTATGGCCTTTGCTCTTCTAAGTATCAACTCTGAGCCAAGACTTTGATGCAAGCTATTTTAAGATTGATTTTGATATTTAACTATTGCATTGTATCTTTCTTGTATGTGACGTGTGAAAACAGTTGGAATTTGATGAAGATGGGACCTATCTCTCACATAGATAGTGTCCTGGCTATTAAAGCTAGGACCTATTGTTTAATTGAACTATGCAATCTTGGCTGGACTTTAATATAACAAACATGGTCAAATGTGAACTAAGTCCATTTCTAGATTAAAACACTTGTTGTTTAATCTCTGGCCTATGCAATGTATGTAATGAAATGCTGTGTGAAAGGCTAATTTGTAGAGTGAAAGTCAATTCCATTGCTTGTATCACCTTGCTATATGGGCATCGTGAGGAACTATAGCAGCATGGTGAAAGCCGTTGTGTGAAAATGTCAGCTTTGGTCGATTTACTACAAATAAATGTAGTGAAATGTTTCTAGAAGTCCATTTGTAGATTGAAAACTTGTTATTTGATTGGATTCATGTAGAGATGTGGGTGAAAGGAATCCTGAATTCCATTTTGTAGGATTGAAACACATTTTAATAAATGCTTTTGCAAAATGCTCTGTCAATTTTACAACGCATTAAAAGGCAAGGAAATGTTTTGTGAAGTCCATTGTAGATTGAAACACTTGCTGTTTAATTGGCCCAAGCGTAGAAGATGTGGTGAAATGTTGATAAGTCCATTTGTAGATGGAAACACCATGGTTTAATTAGCCTATGAAACTCATTTGGTTTTAACTATAATAGATGTACTAAAAATGTTATTGGACTTTAATAGTAGATGGTGAATGTTGATACAAGTGAAATGTTGGTTGACTTTATTGTAGTAGGCCAATTAAACAAAAGGTGTACTGAAATGTTGGTTGACTTCATTGTAGTAGATGTAGTGAATGCTGACAACAAGCTGTGAACTCCATTTCCAGATTGAAACACATTTGCAATTGGCCTATACAAAATGCCTTTGTCAATTTTGGTCAACTTTAATGTAGTAGATGTGGTAAAAACAAGTTGTGTAAAGTCCACTGTTTACCCAACACCACAATCACCTGATTTTACAAGATTTTATAATTCAAAGAAAGATTCACCAATATTTTACAAAATTATATGGTATCTAGAAAATATTTAAGCAATATTATTTTACAAGATTATATAATTGACTAAAATATTCACCAAAAATTACATACATTTTTATATTATTGATAAAATAGCCTTCAATTCTTCCTATGTACCATGAGGATTCATTTATTGTTACAGTTCTTAGGGGGTTCTTAAAAAAATCACCCCAAGTTATGAGGTGGGAGAATGTGCTTCATTCCTATCAGCCCACAAGAGTACCATATGGTCTGGAAGGGATGGAATTTGTTACCTCAATTTATAGGACCATTCAAAAATCCAAGAGAAAATTGACCCAAGCATCGCCCCCTGTGACTTCCACCCCAATTTGCATAAACTCACAATGTTTCTGCTGCATTTGTTTCATCAGCCATTAAGGTTGGGTTTATGAATCACATAAACTAAATTGGAAGTAATTACAGGTATCAGATGTGGGAACCCACACGGTAGAACCATTACACATAATGGACCATAGAGTCCGACAACTAAGGAACCATCTAGTAGACCAAGATAAGGTCCAATGGGACAAGTATAAACCAACATCTTCTAGTTGGAAGGATGCAGAGACCTTACAAAGAGATCATCCCTCACTTTTTACCACCTCAAGAATATGTGTGTCTTGGCTATTGGGTGTATGTAACACCACCTTTTACTTAGACAACTAGGATTTACCTGAGGCTTACTTATATTATTTTCTCTTCACAAGTATTAAATGATACACTTAACTTTTAATATGTATGGTACCTTATGAATGTTTAAATGTTATCGATGATGATATATGTGATCTTACTATATGAACTATTGATGATGATGGATATAATGCGATCTACTATGTGAATGTAAATCTAAGGAATGTTTAAATGTTATTGGATGATGATGTATATGATGGGATATTGTGAGAATGTAACTTATGAATGTTTAAATGCTATTAGAAATGATGTTGGATAAGATGCAATTCATTTGGTAAATGATAATTTTATGAATGGGTGTCAAATCTCGAATAATGGATATGAGATCTATTTCTAACTGAAACTTTGATGTTGTTGTTGGTACAAGGATACCTAATTGAATACGATAGTATGCAATTTATGATGATAATGCATAGAAATGTATGAGTTTGTGTTACGCACTAACTGGTGCTATGAGCCATGAAATAGCCGTGAATAATAACATGCAGCGTGGATGGACAATCGCCAAGAAACAATATGGTACGAATATCAGGCGTGAACGGTATTGGTTTGGATGTTTAATTATGATGTGGGACCACATTGTGATTCTATGATGAGTTCAAACCTAATAAATGATGATAAAAACTCCCCAAAGAACATGGTGCTACCTATTCCATTGTAGGTGTGGACCCTAGTTAAGGATTAGGAGGGGCGGAGGCATTTCACACCGTGTATACTCTGAAACCCAGTTATGGGAGGACGATGCCCATGATCCCAGGACATGTGATGATGATTGTCACTGTCTCGGGAAGTTTGGTCGAGATAGTGACACTCCCACGAAGCCCCATTTGGAGTTAGGTCAATATAGAAGACGCCTAAGATAGTCCAACAAAGCAAAGGATAGGATGGAAGATGGAAAAAGGTTAGGAAGGAAGGATGAGAGTAGAAGAAGTTGAAAAGCATGAGATTTGTCCAAGGTGGAATTTATTGTTTTTCCTCTAAAAGAAAATGTATATAATATCATTCATACCAATAATTATGTAACTAAACCACAGTTGTCTAAATAAAATTGTTGAACTAGATAATTGTAATTAAAGGATTTTGCAAACATTTGATTGGTTTATTGTCTTTTATAAAAGAATAGTCTTGTTGATTGGATTGGATGCATACATAAAATACTATAAGGGTGATATTTATTGACTATTAGTACATGCACGAGACTTGTATGTACTAGCTACACATGCATTCTTGTACATGTACACTAGTATGTATGAGTTTTCTTGGCTTACTTACTAATAGTGTCAATTAATTGTCATGAATGTGTGAACCATGTTTCTTTTCCTTTGTATCATGACATACCTTAACTTCCAGACGAAGTTTCCTGAAGGGTGGGTGTATGTAACAACCCTGGTTAAATAGATGCATATGGATTATTAAGTAAAATTAATTAGATAATTAATTTTCCTAATATGGTTTTAGTTAAACAAGGATTAGTATTAATAATATTAATTATTTATTTATTGATTGATTAATTGTTTATAACTTTTGATTTATTAATTAATTAATTACTTGATTACATATCACATTCAATGACATGGGTAATAAATTAAGGGGCTTAATAACTTTAATTTAATCCTTTTAAAACTTACGTATGACAGGTTAAGGATAAGATAATAAAGGAGGGGATAAGGTAATAAAGGAGGGGATAAGATAATAAAGGAGGGAATAAGGTAATTAATGGACGGGAGGAGAGTCGGTGAAGGGGGAGATATGACGGGGAAGAGTCCTACGGGAGAGGGCATTATGATTTGGGGGGGGAAGAAGCATTTTGGAGGAGGGACTGGATTTCTGTTTGGATATTTTTCTGGTGTGGGGAGTTTGATGTTTGGAGTTTTGGGTGAACCATTGTAGGGGGCACAGGTTTGCTGGGGGTTTTGGGCATGGGGGCCAGGATTCCTTTCGGTATCTTGGAGCTAGGGAGCTAGACATGCTGCTCCTAGCTGTCTGGGTGGTTAGTCGATTTTTGGGCAGGGTTTGGTCAGTGCATCAGGCTGGGCAAAGTAGCAGGGAAAGAACAATCATCTCAGAAGGAATTAGCATCAGAGTAGAGGTATTTTTATTCTGTTAAGTAATTCTTATTCTGTTATGTAATTGTTGTTCATTAATTAATTTAACATGATTATATGCTAAATGAAAGAAATTACTTAGTCTTTTTGCATAGAAGTAATCTTATCTGTTTCAATTTATGGATTTTAATAGACTTAAATTAATTTGGTCCCTACATAGGAGAGTGTGACTTCACAAAGCCCTCCCACGACTCTAGGTTTTGGAGGATAAACGGTGGGAAATACCTCCACCCCTCCTTATAGAACTAGGGTCAACACCCTACATCAACCCCTATTGTGCAACTACTCTTCTTAGAGTCACATCATCAAACAACCACTCTGGGAATGTTGTGTGTCCTGTCAAAACCACACTCACCACAAATCATAGTAATATTTTGAATCATAAATTAAATAATAAGTACAACATATAGCATATACTATCTTCTTGATATCTACGATATCCAAGTCACCTCAACACTACAGTCATTTGTCTATCACATAGCTCATTAACCTGTAAGTTAATTCACCAATAACTCATATCTATGCATATAAATAATAATTTCATATAAGGATCCATATCTGTATTGACGTTCAATTTAAGAAATGCATGTTTATTTTTATCATGCCTGAAATATGGTATGCATTCACATCATAATTTGAACTAGTATCCACGTACCTAAATTCCACATTTTAACTTGCATGTTTAAACAAACCAAAGAGATATCATCATCATGAATATACAACAATGAAAGTAATATCATGCAACTCATAATTAGGTCAAGATGTACATATCTCAAATATCTATCCCAATCTAACTGAGCCCAAACAAATGTTAAGGATTGAATTACTAAGATGAGTAAACAATTAATGTTCTAACTCCCCAAAGGCCAAGATATGGGGTGTTACATACGAGCACTAGAAACTCTCCAACACACATATTTTAATATGGTCTAAATGTGGTCTAAACCTACACATATTTTAATATGGTCTAAACGTGGTCTAAACCTCAATATTCGATGTGGTCAACAAGGAATTGGCTTACTATGGATGCATTTCACATGTTCATTGTATGCCATGGCACTTATATGCCCAAAATCTAAAATTAGATGTGATAAATATTAAAGTTCAAAACAAATACATATTCATTTCATAGAAATTGAATGTACATTCCATAATTGAATTACACACATCCAGATCCAATTATGACGTGTCTCCTTTTACGACATGATTTCTTTGACAACTTGAGCATTTAGAAACATGAAAGTATCTAAAATGTGGTTTGAGGATGGGATATTGATAAGTAATATGAAATGGAAAAAAAGATTCAGATGATGAAATTTGAAGAGATACAAAGTTATCAATTTTTATGTAATTTATTGACTAAATCCAATTTAATGAAATTATTAATTCAAATCTTTTATATTGAGATCCTTTATAAAACTATGTGACCTTAAAATTATTAATATGTTTTTTTTACACAATCTACATATGATCTTAATATGATGTTAAAATTTTCAATATGTTGCTTTTACACAATCTACATATGACGCTAAAATTATCAATATGTTGCTTTTACACAATCTACATAAAATAAATCCATATTTTTTTTTTTTATCAAAGGTGTAATAGTGTTTATTCCATGTGCATAAACATTATTACCATACAACATTGCAACATGTACAATTTCTTAACTTGTGGTATTTTTTATATATTTTCATTTTTCAAATCCTAGGTACTTCTATAACTTTTGTATCAACATATTTCAAATTCATTTTATTTATTTCATATTCTTGATATATTCATACCTCAATTATGTTATGTTAGTTTCAATTTTTTTTTATAATCAATTTCATGTGTTTGCTTCTCCTTTATGTCATTATTTAAACTAGAAAAAAAAACTCTTCATATTTCAAATTCATTTTATTATATTTATTTCATGTTCTTGACATATTCATACCTCAATTATGTTAGTTTCAATTTTATTTTTTTATAATCAATTTCATGTGTTTGCTTCTCCTTTATGTCATTATTTAAACTAGAAAAAAAACTCTTTAGTCTTCTTTATATATTGCAGTCTTCTGTATATATTACACGGAAACATTATAGAGTCAACAATCAAAACGATTGTTATCTCTACTCATTATTTTCTTCACATTTCAATATTTTCTTTACCATGTTTCATGAAGAAAATATTTTGTTTTAATTATTTTCTCCCTTCATATTTGTTTGCATTGGCAGCACAAACAATACAATTTAACTTGAACTTGCCAAAATATTGTAATATTGTTTAATGAAAATTTTGATTTAGTCTATAGATAAGAGAAGGAAAAATGTTTCATGTCACATGTACATGTATATTGTGATTGCAGTTAAGTAAATTTATAAAATATCTAACTATTTTTTTTTATAAAATACAATCGAATTTGTCAAAATATTGTTTAATGAAAAACTTGATGGGAGTGCACCATATCATGGATTTCTGAATTCATCAACATCATCATATTAATCAATCGAACTTGTCAAAATATTGTAAATGAAAAACTTGATTGGAGTGCACCATGTCATGGATTTCTCAATTAATCGACATCATCGTATTAATTGTGAGTAAGCCTCATATAAAGTGATCGGTGAGTATCGCAAATAATTGATGTCAATAGGAAAAAAAATTGTTGGCCTTATATAAACTAATAGGTAGGAATATCCAATTATTGATCTTGAGCAATATTTTCATTGTGGGACAATTTGACATAAACCATCAGTTCCTAGATAATATAGGTGAGCTGGAAGATATTACAAGGTTTGAAAATCCATACTTATAATAGGTTCTTCTCATTGGATCTCAAATTTTTCAATTGGTCAATTTTTTCACTCATCAATCCCTTTGGCACTTTGATTGATTTTATTTACTGGATTTGGCACTCAAAATCCAAGCATCCCAATTTTTGTAGGAATATTGGAAGAAGAAGAAATAATCCTTTTTAAAACTTGATTTCACTTCAAATCCATCCAATTCATTTCACAAAATCCATCCAATTCATTTCACAAAATGCAATCAAGGAAAGATTGAAAAAAATTGAATAAGGAAAGATTGGACCTAAGGAAAGAGGGAATATCAAGTCATCAACGTGAACCTTTCACATATTCCCCTTTTGATTGAGCTAACATCCATTATGAACGTTCATCACATTGAAATGATTTCCATCACAAAACCATACATGATAGTTTGAACACATATGGCTCCTCCTTTATTTACAATACATAATATAGGGAACAATATGTGGATGTCTTTAGTTTTTTATATTAATATCCCAATTATAAGTCAAATTGGCATAAACACACCATATCATGGATTTATTAATTCATCTATATTATTATGTTAATTTGAGTAAGTCTCATATAAATTGATCGAAGGAATTTCAAGTCATTGATATCATTATGGAAAATTTTAGCTTGTCCCATATAAATTAAGAGAGGTAAATATTCAATCATTGATCTTAATATCTTAATTATGAATTAACCTAACTTAAACCATGGGCCACTAAATAAAATATTGCACCTATGTTTGCATCATTCATAATATAGGAGAATTTTGAAACTAAAACCCTATAACATAATGTTGCAGTAACTATGGTATGGACTTCAATACAACTTTTTTCTCTAACTGAAGTTTTCCATTGAATCAAAATGATTTGAATCTTGTGTTGGTTGTGGAGCCTGATTATCTTATTAATTCAGAGGTCTTTGTTTTCCTCCGTGTTTATACTCCATGAATATTGTACACTTCGGAATATTGTACACCCCTCCACACGAGGGGGTTACAGAGGGGGCTTTCCTTGTAAATTTATATTGTAATTTTGTATTCAATCTAGACCGTTCATTATAAGGTCGTGGATCTGACGTTAGAAGTTATGTTAAGTTTTTTTTCCCTAGAAGGAAACTCTCTTTTACGAGGGAATTGTATTGTGGATGTGTATTATTGTGAATATTGTATTCTGAGAGAGGAGATTGTGAGAGAAACAAGAGGAATTTACAACGGGTGTGTTGTAGGTTGTATCCCTTCATTTGTTGGATAATAATAAAGGGAGGACCTGGAAATTTCTTTGGTGGACATATCCCACACTAAGTGAACCACATATATTTGTGTCTCTATTGTATTGTGTACCTTCTGTGTTTTATTTTCATATATGTTTTATTTTATTTCTTCGCGATCCTATTTTTCTAACAAATGGTATCATAGCAAAAGGTAACTCATAGGAAAAGAGGGTTCCTGATTCGAGTGAGAGAAATGGAGGAATATGGAAAGTTTAGGGTCAATAAATTTCATGGAAAAAACTAATAGTTATGGAAGATGCAAATGGAAGATTATTATATCAAAATGATCTATTCCTAGCATTTGGTGGAATAACAAAGAAGTTGAAGGCCACGAAGGATGAAGAATGGGAGGTTCTTGAAAACAAGGAACTAGAAATGATACAGTTGAGCCTAGAAGCATCGATGGATTTCAATATTTCAAAAGAAAATACAATGAAGGAGATAATGGATGCATTGGCTAAATTGTATGAAAAATCCTTGGCATCAAATAAGGTATTTCTAATGAAGAAATTATTTAATATGGAAATGTCAGAAGATGGGTCTGTTGTAGATCATTTAAATGAATTTAATACAGTTACTAATCAACTAAGTTCTATAAAAGTGGACTTTGATTATGAGGTCAGGGCTCTTCTAATCTTTTGCTCATTGCCAGAAAGATAGAATGACTTAGTCATGGTTGTAAGTAACTGTGTCTCTGGTTTAATCACTCTAAAATTTGATGATGTTGTTGGTGTTATCCTTAGTGAGGAAATGTGATGGAAAGACATAGGTGATACATCAGGTAATGCGTTGACTATGGATAACAGGGGTAGACAAAGGATAGAGGAAAGGGCTTAGGGAACCACGAGAATTCTAGGAAGGGAAGATCCAAATCTAGAATGAGAAAGAGAGAGTGTTGGAATTTTGGGAAGAAAGGACATCTGAAGAAAGACTACAGAGCTCCAAAGAAACAAAGAGATGGACAACAGGAAAAAAATCAAGAACCAAATGTAACAAGTGATGTGTTACCAGATGCTTTGATTCTTTCTGAAGATAATATTTCTTAATATTGGGTAGTAGATTCAGGGCATTCATTTCATGCCACACCCCATATTAAACATTTTCTAGATTATGTTCAAAGTGATTTTGGATAGGTTCATTTGGGTGATGATGCAACATGAAAAATTGTTGGAATGGGAAAGGTAAAAATAAATAAAAGGAATGGAAACCAATGTTTGTTGAAAGAGGTAATACATATTCTAGATCTAAGGAAAAATCTGATTTCAATAGGGTAGTTGGAAAGTGAAGGTTGTATATCCATATTTATAGATAAGGCGTGGAAGGTCACCAAAGGATCGCTAGTGATAGAAAAAGGAGAGAAGGTAGGTACATTCTATTTATGTACTAGTAATACTGAATTTTCTATCTCTTTAGCTTCTACAGGATTGGATACAACATTGTGGCATCATAGGCTTGGACACATGAGTGAGAAGGGGGCGCATATCACATCGAGCAAAATATAAGGTTCAAGAAGTGGAAGATAACATTGAGCATCAAGAACAAGTTCTCCAACTCTTAAAGGACAACCTAACCATGGCACATAATCGCATGAAACAACAAGAAAATTAGTATTGTAGTGAAAGACGTTTTGAACTAGCCTAGATTGGGTATTTTTAAGAATACAACCATACTATAACGACCCCTCTATTACGCCTAAGAAAAAGGGAAGCACAAAAGGTATTTTTTTTTAAGCATTAGGAATTTGCCTCAACACAATTCAACAACACATAATCAACGACATCATAATTAAAGGAAATACAAGCATCTCATCATCATAATCAAGTAACGTCGCAATTGATGCATCAACATATTTAGTAACGACATATAATTAACACATCATCATAATGTAATAATGACACAAAAATAGATGGCATCATGAATGGAAACGCAAGATCAACTCATCACGGTCAACTACAATCATCAATATTTTTAATCGATCAACTCATCACATAAAGATAATCATCAGAAGACACAAGGACAACATGAGATAACATAACGATAACATAAGGATCATCAGGATACATAAGAATGACATAAAGATACTACCTTCCCAACCTACCCTACAAGGTTAGGACCTCCACAACACATAAGCAACGCTCAAGCCCAGGATCTAATTGATTTTGACTATTTAAGGTCTGAGGGATGGAGACTATTCTGATGAACAAGGAGGTGTATGCATCCCACTAACACAATTAATTCCAAGCCAACTAGCTAAATCAATAGCATCTACGATAATCAATTTCATCAATCAATCAATCCTAATCATCCTTTAATCATGGCGTAAGGGAAATCATCATCTTTAAAAACCATACGTCCACATTAAATATTCATTATGCACGAGAGTAAACAAACTCTAGAACAATCACTGTCAACTTAATTAATGGTGCAAGAGAAAACTAGTTACTAAATCAGTCACATATCGACATAAATTCATGACGCAAGATTAATCAACATTAAATTCAAAGGTGCAAGAGAATAATTATGAAGAAATCACATGCCCACTTAAATTAAGGTGCGCAAGTAAATTTTATTACTAAACGAATCATGCATCACCATTATTGCAACACGCAAGAGTAATCAAAAGCATAAACATTTATGCATCAACATTAGTCCATAAAGCCACGCAATCTGACCACTTAACCATTAGCATAAATGCAACCATATTTTACATTAAGTTTTGTTTGTGCAAGAAGTCTAATATCTAAACAATCATTCGTTACATCATATTCTCATTGCGTGCAAGAAGTTTAATATCTAAAACAATCATTCATTACATCATCATAATTAGTGCGCAATAAAATCTAGTTCTCAATCAATCATACATCGCATTTAATTCGTGGCGCAAGAGTAATCATTGATTTTGTTTTCAAGGCATAAGGTAACCAAATTGTAATACATTCATACATTCCCATGGTTAAAGGCGCAAGAGTAAACTAGTTACTAAACAGTTATACATGAACTTTGTTTTAAGGCGCACAAGAAATAAAGGTACTTAATTATTCACTCGTCAACGTTATAACAAGACGCATGAGTAAGATAAATACAAATCAATCAAGGTAATTCAATACTAGACTCAACAACCAACACCAATCATTCAATCCTTTCTATGCACAACCTAAATTTACTTAAAATATTCATTGATAAATTAATACAAGAGTGAGAGGAATTTACATAAGGAAGGAAAAGAAGCACCAGAGAGTAGTTACCAACTTAACTTAAGGTAGGGATCTAAGCACAATATCATAATTCCAACGAAATTATTACTCCATACCTTTATGAACTATTAGTTCTACCCAAATTAATCTAAGACTAAGAAGTAGGCTATATCCATCGTCCATTCCACCAAAAGTTAAATGTGGGTTGGAGGATTATTGAATATAAAATGTTCCTTTATATATTTAAGAATGTTAATAACTTAGTTGTGTTATCTTCAATATTATAGCACTACTAATAATAAAATTTTAATTTTAACTCTAGGGAGGTGTAGGTACTCTATCTCCTTTAGATTTGAAACTATGGCTTTTCAGAAAAACACATTTTCTTAACCTTGAGCCCACTCTAACTATACAATAAAAGTTATATAATAAAAACCAAAGCACCACTCAAGCACTCTCAACAAACCCAAAACATAACACACAAGCAAATTGAAATTTTGTGGAAAATAATTGCAATAACATTATCAAGCTCAACTTCTAGCCCTAATTTAAAATAGATCACAAGCCATGGAAATTTTGTTGGAAGATTAGTTGTTGTCATTGATGTCAACCCTAGTCATTGGTTTTGGACCGTAAGATTGATGAAGGTATTTGGACATGAAGGATAGTGCACATGCAGACACAACAACCATGGATGGATAGTATACATCATGTTGTTTCTGGTGGTAGGTGGCACGTCACGTGGATCCTCATAGTTGAGGAGAAATGAATTTTTGAAGATGACAAAGTGAACTGAAGAAGGAAGTACAAGTCGGCCCTGAAGATAATTAAAGAAAATAATTAAAAAATAAGAAAGTGTCAAGTCGGCCCTAATATTAAAAGGAATTAACATAAAGGGTATAACTACATATCATTATACATTCATTTTATACACACAAGTCGAATTTCAGAGGAAATATGAAGTAAAGAAGGTTGGATTTCAAGGGACGATGAAGTCTTTTGGTGATGTGTTCTAAGGTATGTTATTTACAGGTCATCTTACTATTTTCACTATAATTTTTTTTCTAGAAAGATTCAGATGGTGAAATTGATATGGTATTGAGAATACATATCTAGGTACCATGGTAAAAAAATTATCTCTTTATTCACTACAATTTTGGAGATACACTCTGTGGAAGATAGGTTTTTTGACTAGTCCTGAAGCTAGTCAATAAACATGTGTTCCGAGTAAAACAGTCATAAGTTATTCATAGAGAATTAAAATAAAGTGAGACCAAATTCATTGGAAAGAGTACAGACTTTAGTTTCTTTTGTGCAAGTTTCAGAATTTGATGTTAAATATTGAGCGCGGGACATTCTATACAAGTTTTCTCTCTTGAATAAACCATAATTGAATAAGGTCTACCATTCTCTCTATAACCATTTTTTGGGGAGGATTCAAGGACTGAAACTTGGAGAAGTTTCAGAGAATACATTGAGTAATATTATCTACAGGATCCGAGTATTCCAAGAATTGAATAATTGTAGAAGTTGAAGAAGTCTCAGGAAGCATTATCAGGTTCTATGTGATGGTTGGTTGATGGTGATGATTTAATGTAAAGTTTTATTATCTCTCATATATTATTGGGTGGAAGGAAGGGGCAAGGATGGAAGAAGCATTATCAGTTCTATGTGATGGTTGGTTGATGGTGATGGATTTAATGTAAAGTTTTATTATCTCACATATTATTGGGTGGAAGGAAGGGGGCAAGGATGGAGAGGTAAACCTTCTCTTGATATTGAAAATGACAGATTATCTTCCTCTTGGAGGTTTATCCCTCCTTTTATATTTGGAACTTGTAGCTACCTTTGGAATTCATTACTTCCCTTGGAAAATAACTATTGATTATTTCTCATATATTGTGCATGGTGTATTGTGGTGTATTTGTGTAACTCTTATACTATTTTTCATTTCTCATTGTATATAATTGAATGTTTTAAGTATAAGTTGATTTTTTTTTTAAATTGTACTTGATACTGATTCACCCCCCTCTTAGTATCAACAATTGGTATTAGAGAAGGTTTCCTTCATAATAGTTTAACCACTGGAAGGAAAATCCTGAGCAGAGATGGATGACCATGAGAACATTTCAAATGGGATTCAAATATTTGATGGATCAAAGTATGCATATTGGAGTGATAGATTGAAATCTTACCTAATAGCTTTGGGAGTAGACATTTGGTACTCATTTGTAAATGGCTATGTAATCCCAAATAATGCTCCAACCGATCCAAATGAGAACAAGATTATGAGTTGTAATTCAAAAGCTAGACATGTTATTCTAGGAGCATTGGAACCAACCTTTGCTACCAAAGTGATGGGCTGTAACACTGCTAAAGAGGTATGGGAAAAACTCAAGAGTATCTACGAAGGTGATCCAAAAGTTAAGCAGGTCAAGATTCAACGATATAGAGAAGAATTTGAAAATTTGAAGATGAATGAAAATGAAGATATTGCAACCTATTTTCTTAGAGTGGATGAAGTTTTTAATGGTATCAGAGGATTAGGTGAAGAGCTATATGAATCCTTGGTTGTACAAAAGGTGTTCAGATCACTTATCTTGAAGTATGATGCTAAGGTCTCTGCCATTGAAGAAACTAGGGACTTGACCAAAATGACAATGGATGAATTACATGGGTCTCTTATAGCATATAAATGAGAACAAGTATAGAAAGTGACCAGCCAAACAATGAACCAGCCTTTAAATCCATAAAGAAGACAAAAGACAAGGATAACGACCTTGATGAAGAAATAAAAAATTCCATAAGAAGGTTCATAAGGGAAGTGGAAGATACAAAGGTAACAATAAAAAGAGATTCTACTCCAAGGATGATGACATCTCCTCAGATGAGAGTGATGAAGAAGAGAATGATGGAGGATAAGTCCTCTTCATAACCCAAGAAACCCAGGATGATGATCACAAGAATTCTAAAGAAGAAGAAATCATTTTTGAAGAAGATTCAGATGAAGAAACCAACCTTGATTCCTTTTGGGGATACAAAGACAATGCAGATAGTGAACAA
>SNQJ01S0005072.1:111133-125035 GCA_010110895.2 Picea sitchensis
TATTTTTCCTTGGGGCACTTTTTCTTATCAGAAACTCCCCTTCGGTCTCAAGAACGTTGGCACAACTTTTCAACACGCTATGTCTTATGCCTTCCATGATATCAAGCACATCGTGCAACCATATCTGGATGATTTACCCACTCACTCAATGCGCCGAGTCGATCATCCAAGCCACCTTCGAGCCATTTTCATCCGTTGTCGGTTTTACCGTATACGCTTGAATCCTCACAAGTGTATTTTCTGCGTGGAATCCAACTGACTTCTAGGCTTTATTGTTTCGCATCAAGGGATTAGGGTAGATCCTTTAAAGGTTGAGGCGATCCTTAATATCCCTCCTCCTTCTACACTTCACTAGTTACAATGGTTGCAGAGGAAAGCAAACTTTCTTCGTTGTTTTATCCCAAATTTCGCTGAGATAACTCATGGATTTACGCGTCTCCTAAAAAAGGGGTCTGAGTTCGTATGGGATACCATTGCAAGCAAAGATTTCAAAGCTTTGAAATTGTCCCTAACACGTGCTCCGCTTCTCTTTCCCCCCGATTACAGTCACGATTATTTCCTCTACCTTCTAGCCTCGGATTACACCATTGGTATGGTTCTCATCCAAGAGGATGATTTTAACGACGAACATGTTATCTATTACTTGAGTCAAAGTCTACCGTCTATCAAAACCAAGTATTTACATGTCGAAAAACTAGCCTTGGCAGCCGTCCAGGCCGTCCAACGCTTCCGGCACTATATCCTCTCTCGCAAGACTATAGTGGTTTCTAACTGCAACCTTATGCAACATATTCTCACACGTCAATTGCTAGAGGGAAAATACTCCAAATGGATCATGATACTCCAAGAGTTTGACTTGGAATTCAAATGCGCCAAGTCCAAGAAGTCCTTAGTGTTTGTTGAGTTGATATGCGACTTTCCCTATTCTGAAATGGAAAATGTAGTAGATGATTCATTACCCGATGAATCCCTTTTCCTCATTAGCTCTGATGATCTTTGGTATGGCGATATCATCATATATCTCCAAACCCAAACTTTTCGACCAACTTTGTCTAGTACTGACCGACGTCGAATACGCTACCAAGCCCGTCAATATATTATCCTTGGGGATACTCTTTATCGTCGGGGGATTAACTCAGTTTTTCAACGCTACCTAACGTTTGACGAAGCCGAGAAAGTCTTGAATGACTGTCATTCTGGAGCCTGTGGTGGTCATCTGTCTGGGTATGCTACTGCCGAGAAGATCTTACGAGAAGGGTATTTTTGGCCTTCTTTATTTAACGACTACATAATCGCCATCCAAAAATGCCATGCTTTCCAGACCTATAATCATAAGATACGGTCACATCCCGCTCCTCTTCACCCTGTGGTCTCCGTTGGTCCCTTTGCGAAATGGGGCATCGATTTCATGACATGTCACCCCCACTCGGTCGGGGGGCATGGATACATTATTGTAGCCGTAGATTACTTTACGAAATGGGTCGAGGCGATGCCGACATTTGATAACACTGGAAAGACCGCAACATTATTCATTTTTAATCACATCATAGCTCATTTTGGTGTTCCCTGGGCTATCGTCACTGATCACTATAGCCACTTTAGAAACTTCATGATGTTTGAACTCACTGAAAAGTTAGGTCTTCGCCATGAAAACTCAGCACCCTATTACCCACAAGCCAACGGCCAAGTCGAAGCAATTAACAAAGTTCTCATAATCATGCTCCGACGAATGATAGGGATTCACAAAACAAGTTGGCACACAATGTTGTTTTCGGCATTGTGGGATTACCGTACATCTGTCAAGTCCGCTACTAGGTTTACACCTTTCCGGTTAGTCTATGGTTTGGAAGCCATTCTCCTGATTGAATGAGAGATACCCTCTTTAAAACTAGTTGTTGAACTTCTACCAAACACTTCTGCTGAGGAAGAACGTCTATTGTATCTTATGCGATTAGACGAAACTCGACACGATGCTACCCTAGTCATAGAAGCTCAAAAAAAATGCATCAAGGCCCAATACGACAAACATGTCAAGCCTCATGTTTTCTCCGAAGGAGATCTCGTTCTCCTCTATGAACAAGATCGAGATATGCTAGGAGATGGAAAATTCGAAGCCATGTGGCGAGGTCCTTATATCGTTAGATGAGTTTTGGAAAAAGGGGCTTATGAGTTAGTAGATTATGATGGTATCCCTTTGAGTGAACCCATAAATGGGTTGTACTTGAAGAAGTACTATGCATAAGATCACATGTGCATGAGTACCTGTATTTTTATTGTATCATACTTCTTGTGTGTTACCGTAGCTTGCTTTTGTCATTATCTGGTCTTTGCCCTTATGTGACATTGTGTTTTATTTCCAGATGTCAGAGTCTTCGCTACCCTACATTGGCTTCGCTGATGGTGCTAGCCGTAGTACTCAGAACCTTGCTTCCTCTACATGGGAAATTTACACCCCTACAAACGAACTTGTCTCCTTACGAGGTATGTGTCTCGGTCGTGCGACCAACAAGATTGCAGAGTATAGCGTCGTTATCGAATTGTTGATTGATGCTATCTCACTCAAAATCTGTCATTTGGTTGTATGACTCGATTCATAGCTCATAGTACTACAGTTAAGTAATGTCTATACTATTCGAAGTCCTACTTTGTTACGGGTGTATTTGCGAATTCGTCTCTTGGAACGTTATTTTGATTATATTGAATATCAACATATTCCTAGATGTCTAAATACATTAATTGATGCATTAGCTAACTATGTATTAGACAGACATTTGGGTCATTTATAAATCAATCACATCAACACAACACAAGATAAAACGGTAGAAGCCGTATGTATATATATAACGATCAAAAGAGTTTTTACAAAAAAAGTTATGTCCGAGGACCAAAATTTCAAAATCTGAAGCTTATAGCTTCTACAAAGTGATGTCATGGATGACATTCACGGTAACACACGACTGCCTGGGAAACCCTACGAAGTAGTCGGCCAATGGAATCTGACACTCCCACTGTATGACGCTGATAACGTCGTGGAACCTCTCCAAGGGGCATGTCCGGAATGTCTGTTGTCAAACCCTCTAGCTTTTGTTCCACCCCTTCATAATCTTCGGCGTCCCATCGTGGCACTGGAGCCACCTCTCCTCGTCGTTTAATAGGAGAAGTACCAGGAGGTCGGTAAGGCCCCATTTCTATGTCATCAAAAAACAATTTTGTATTTAGACCTTGGATGAACATATATATATAAAAAAAAAACATTTGCATATGATAAAATTCACAAAAACATTTAAAAAGAAAAATGTGTAGTTATTACCAAGATCCCCCTACTGAGCACCCTTAGGTAGGACCAAGTTCGGATCTCCTCGTAAGTCCAACCCTGCATAAGCATAATCATTTACCATCAACATCTATGGTCGCAACCAGTCGAAGAAGACATCATTATATTTGATAATTGGTCCAGCTACATGTCGGGCCATGAGCTGACACCACCTTAGCATTCTTGGATTTGTTGGAGCCGATAAATCCCACTCAACCTGCAGTCTCAGCAAGGGAACCCTCTCAAGGAATAAGGATACCAAAAAAGACCCGTACCCAAATTGCTTCAGGTCGCCTCACCTGTATTTGGTCAACTGCCTCTTCATGCTACGAAGCACTGCATCTGCCTAGCTAAAAACCTGAGGCTCAGTACACTCTATGTCATACTGAAAGTAGCTCTGAAGATCCATGTGAGGAGAAACACTCCCAGCCATACGAGCAATGGCGAACAAAATAGTGCGGAGGGTCAAATCCCGCACTCCCCAAATGGCTACTTTCCCTTTGCTCCTCTCTGCCTCTAGAACACAGTGCAAGCAACAGTACTCACTCATGGGTAGCCCACCACCTCTGCTACCAGTCAGTCTCGTATGGTACCCACGCCATGATAGTCTTGTCAAGAAGTAAATTTCCTCGATATCTAAGGACAATGTGTGGACCCCTACATGGAATACATGCTGGTCGGGATCCCACATATGCACAAGGTACTCGAATAACCTGACTTGGGCCCTCATACTCGGCATATGAAAAAATTTCAGGAGACCACAGTCTCGTAATAAAGCAATGGTGGCTGGTTGATTTCCAGAAATGGAATCATATTCTTCGTGCTCTCTTTCACGCCATTCTAGAACCATGGTGATAGCCAAATACCTGCATAAGAAGCATAAGAAGAAAGTTAGTAACTCTATTCAACACTTGGTATCTTTTTCATTGAGAAAAACTTTAAAAAAAATTCCACTTTGCAGTTCTCGCAGGTGCCCTTTAGGCAAAGTGAGAGGTTCTCACAAGTGCCTTTGGGGTCACCTGCGAGAATGAGGCATTCTCGCAGGTCCCGTGTGGCTGGCCTGCGAGAATGGCTGAGCGCAACTTTAACCCCCAAAAACAAACTCAAAACTATGTTTTTTGCCAATGAAAATGAAAAATCAAACCATGAAAAGGTAGAGGACAAGGATCTTACCTCACTGCCAGAGACGGTTCATCGAATGGATGGTCATAACTCCCGCAATCGAGCGTCGAAATTTAAGGGCAAAAGAGGGGTTTTGGGCTCAAATATTGGTAAAGTTAAAATGATTATGGTAAAAAGAACTTTTACCCCTTTATATTTACTTTTACCATTTGTTATTTGATTTTATAATTGTTTATTTATTAAAACCTAATGCCTAATACCCTTTTGAGTACGACTTTTGCAGGCGTAATGACTTCGATGTTCATGCACAGGGATGCGGATATTTTTTTCTTTTTGATCGCATGTTTTGATTGTTTTTTTGGTTTTTGTACAAAACCTCGAGCTTGGTCTTTGTCCGTTCTCATGCTCGAAAATACATGAGAACGTGATCGAGCACACTTTTATCACTTTTTCGGGCTCAACAAGGTTATACGAAAAAGGAACCCCTTTGGAGTCCTCTTTTAGCTCTTTTCAGACTCTCTAAACATGAAAAGATTGCCGAGCGACCTTGTTATTTTCACGCTTGTTAAAGTATTTGAAGAAAGCATCTGTTGGGCGATAATTTATCTCTTTTTCGGTCTCATCAGACTATTTTACAAAAAAGGAACTGAGAGAGTTCTCTTTTAAGTGTTTTTTCAGACTCTGTAATCATGAAAAACCTTTGATTTTTCTATCTTTGGACTCATTAAACAAACATCGACAGACCCATAATGGGACCGAACCACTCCTTCCTAGGGTTCGTTAAACATACTCCGAAGGACTTATCCAAAGGATGAGCTTATATCAACAAGCATATGTTATCCTCCTCAAGCTTGCGTAAAAATAAAGAGGTACTCGCCATAAATGGTGGGGGACAATTTGGGAAAGGGATGTGTTCTCGTATTCATATTAATTGGCAGTAAGTGTCGCTCTTGAACATGACACCCCCCTATTCATTATTTGAAGCCAGTTTGGGAAATCCATTTGTCTCTCATTCGATTTTCTACAAGGTCATACCCTGCGTCGTCTCTGAGTCAATGTTGCTAAATCATTGGTCGTTTCATTCATATGTTCAAGATAAGTTCATCTGAAACCTTTATTGAGTCGGCCATCTGCAGTTGTCCATTCTCTCCGTGTCGGCCTTCCCTGTGTCCAGTCCAACTTATATCATACTCTGTTTCACCTTCAAAATCTTCTATTCATTTCATGTCATTGATGGGGGATACATCAAGGCCCTCCTGTAAAGAGTTTTGTTCTGTCGACTTCAGCTCATTATCTAGAAACAAGACTTAGAAATTCTTTGGTACCTTGGAACTTGCATGCCTCAATGGCAGATTTCCTCGCTTTCGACAGTGGATTTACATCATTGACCCCTGATCAAAAGATTCCATTGGATGTTTGAACTCAACTCATTCATTCATATTCAATGGATTGTACTAGTGTACCTTGGGAGTCATTGACATTAATGGTGATTTCCCTCGCACTTGTTAACGGTTTCATCAATGACCGGTAATCAAGTGGTTTCTACCATGTTCGACTTCAATACATGTAATCACATGGTTAGATTTGTACTTTCGGGCAACGATTGAAGACCTTGGATCTCATCTCTTTTTCCAGGTTGCGATGGAATATGTATAATTTGTGACACATAGATCCACTTTGTATGTCTTGTGGCTATGTCGTCTCAATTTGAATTTTCTTGCATAGATCCACAGTGTATTCCTGGTGGCTATGCTATATTTTGATGGCATGGATCCACAGTGTATGATTGGTGGCCATGACCTATGCCTATAATTTCATCCGTCTGTGATTTGAGTATGGGAATGCCTACCTCAGAACTAGTATGATATTCTACAGATGCTTGGTTGTTCACAGGTTTCCGATTAGGTGCACTCCTGGTTTCCGACACACACACTTGCTCAATCCTTGTATGAAGAAGATCCATTTCCTCTTGATAAACTTGCTAGAGTCTCCAAGCTCCTGTTCAAGCTAGGTCCTTCACACAATTCCTTCACCATTTCTCCAATTAATCTTTCTTAACCTTTTCCATGAGAATCCCATCAATATATAGGAGAGGATGAGATGGTTACTTGGATGAGAATGATCCCAAAATATCAAGGAAGCCAGTAAAATGACAACCATTCGAATGCCAACCCATTCTCTAGAATATTCCCTTCTAGAACCATCGAGACTTCATCTTTTTCCAAGATTGAGAACAAGTTCGCACCCTAGCTATGTAGCACAGTGCAAGAAGTTCGCACCCTAGATGAAGGAAGCCTACGAGAATGGGTCATTCTCGCACCCTAGGATATAAGCAACCTGTGAACTCTCTTCAAAAATATGTTTTCTGGGAAGAGATGAATTTCACTTTTCTCAGGATAAAGTTCTTGTTAGGAGCCTGAGTTCACCATCATCAATACACCATCAAGATGACCAAAATCATGGGTAACAGGCCTCAAATCTCGTTGGTCCTCGATTCTCTTTGGAAGCCCCATCAAAGTTGATCTTTATGAATCTTGTTGGAGGACGGGCCCAAGCAGTTGGGCTATTGTGTTGGCATTTGGGTGCAGTCACCACAAAGTTATTAGTTAAGCTAAGATGCCAGTTCTAAAAAATGCATTGCTCCTTTGGAGTGCATTTTAAATCCTCTGGTTTCCAGGGTTTTCTTCTGATTGTCTCTTTGATGAGTGTGACAATTCTTTCCCAAGTTAGGGATGGTGTGGAAGACTTGGAGTGGAAGATTTGTTTATTTCTTTCTTTCCATATTTTCCATATAGTGAAGCCCGGAAGGAGTTGCCAAATATATGCAAGAATAAGATTTTTGTGGGAGAACGAGTCCCAATTTTCTATTGTGTCGCTAATGCTTCTCCTATTTTGATTTGATCTTCGCATTACCTGAGATTCTTGGTCCCAAATCCACTGGATGAAGTGACATCTGTTGAAGAGATACTCCATCGTTTCCTCTTGTTGTTGGCCTAAGGTGCAGATTGAGGGTCCTATGAAGCCCCTTTTCCTGAGGTTATCCCAAGTTAGGACATGGTTGTGAGCTATAATCCATAAAAAGGTTGACACTTTAGGCCAAAGTGTGGGGCTCCAAACCTTGTTCCAGATGTTACCCTTATCGTGATTCTGGTAGTTTCCCTATAGATAGTAGGCCTCTTTGACTGAGAAGTTACCGGTGGTTGAGCGCCCCCATCTGAGAATGTATGGGCCTTCTCGGTTGGGTATTTTCCTGTGACTTGCATAGTGTTTCTAGGCATGTAGGTTCAAGTTCTCTGGGACCATTAGCTCCTGAGGGGCGATTTTCCATTGACGCCATGACAGCCTATGATCGACTCTTTTCCAAAGATCTTTCACCTTTAACAATGTGGCCTGGTTTAGTGCTTGCCTAACGGGGTTGAGTTCTTCCCAGTCACTCAAAGGGTTTTGTTGTTGCCACAAGTCCTACCAGAACAGTGCACTTTCTCCATTTCGAATCTCCCAGAAGGCATGATTTTTCACTAAATCTTTGTTTTACCAAGTTGTGTTCCATATATTGGATCCCTGCACTTGGTTATTATGTCTGATGAGTTGGTCTACTTGTGTGAATGGAGCATGCTTTTGTTTCCATATTTGTGCCCAAAGTGTTGTGGGGGTATTTAGCCATCTCCACCACATTTTGTCCCCCATGACTTGGTTGAGTTTCCCTGGGTCGTGAAGTCCCAGCCCTCCCATATTTTTAGGCTTGCAGAGCTTGTTCCATCTGACTAGCGCCCATTTATTATTGGGTTGGTGTCCACGCCAAAGGAAGTTGCGTTGAAGGTTTATGATGGATCTGATGACCTGCTTCGACACTACCAAGGCTGTGAAGAGGTAGGTAGGAAAAGTCTGCAGGAATGACTTGAGAAGGACCAGTCTGGCTGCAATGTTGAGAGGCCTAAAGGTCTAGTTATTCATCCTATTGGAAATGGAAAGAAGCAGACTCTCCCAAGAGATGGATCTCTCCAACGCGCTGGTTAGGGGAATGTCTAAGTAGTTGGACGGAAGGGAGATCTTGGGTATGCCAAGGAGTCAGGAGATATGATTTTGAACCGCTATTGGAGTGTTGAAGAAGTAGAGTTTGGATTTGTCTAGGTTGAGGGTCATGCCAGAGGCTTCCACGAAATCAGAAAGGATGGAATTGAGATTGTTGGCCTCTCCTACAGTTGAAGTGTTCATGAGGAGGGTGTCATCAACAAATTGACTATGCAAGGGTTCCGATTGGATGTTATGCAAGGGTAATCTCTTGAGGGAGCCTTTGAGGACCACCATTTTGATATATCATCCAAGGCCTTCCACCATGAGCAAAAATGGAAAAGGCGAAAGGGGGTCACATTGTCTGATGCCCCTAGAGGGGGAGAAAGGCTGGTAGAGAACCCCGTTTACAAGAATAGAGAAGAAGGCTAAGGAAGTAAGATTTAAGATCCAGTTTACCCATTGATGGTCAAAACCAAAGGATTCTGACATGGAGCGAAGGTACTGCCAGCTGACTCTATCAAAATCTTTTGAGAGATTAAGTTTGATGAGCATACCTGGGATTTTGGTCATCTTGAGAGAGTGGATGACCTCGTGAGCTAGTATGATGATGTCCATGATTTGTCTCCCTTCTACATAACCTGCTTGTTCCTTGGATATGACAAAAGGCAGGATTGGCTTAAGGCATGTTGCAATCACCTTTGTAATGATTTTGTAAATGGCATTACAGAGGGAAATTGGTTTGTACTGTTTGGGATGAGTGGCTCTTTCCTCCTTCGGGATTAGAGTGAGAAAGGTAGTGTTGAGAGAGGAGAGGACTTGGCTTGAGGTACGGGATTCCTCAATGACCTGCCATACCTCTTCCTTAATTAGATCCCAGCAATGATGGAAGAAATCAGTGGTGAAGCCATCTAGGCTAGGGGCCTTTCCTGTGGGAATTCCTTTTACTGCCTGGTCCACTTCTTCTTGAGTGATGGGTCTCATCAGTGCTTCATTCTGTTATGGAGTCACCAGAGAGGGTATGTGACTGGTTACCCACCGGATTGTTGTTGTACTATCCCCATTGGTCTCCGGTAGGACATCTTTGTAGTATGTGTTGAGCTCGTCAGCGATTTGGGTGTGTTCTCTGATTGGATTTCCTTGGGCATCCTCCAAGTGTGTTATTCTATTGATATATCAGCGATGCACCATAGCTATGTGGAAGAACTTTGTGTTCCTCTCTCCCTCTTTGAGCCATTGGACCCTAGATTTTTGTCTCCACAAAATTTCCTCTTGTTTTTTCCTTTCGTCTAATTGTGCTTGAAGCACCTCCTCCTCTTTCATTAATTCAATGGTTCTGGTCCCTAAAATGAAAGTTTTTTTCAACGCTGCTAGTCTGTCTTCTATGTCCTGCATGATTTGGAATATATTTCTAAAGGTATGTTTATTCCAAATCTTCAGCGAGTGCTTGAAGTCTTTGAGGCACTGTTGGAATTTGTACATGCACATGCCATGATCTAATTATGCCTGAGCCCACCAGGATTTTGCAAGCTGATGAAAGTCAGGGTGTGATAGACAAAATTTCTCAAACTGGAAGGGTTTGTACTTGGGCGTTGCCTCGGTTTCTAGGAAAAATGCCACTGGGAAATGGTTCGATCTTTCCTTTGGGCAAATAAGCCTCTCCATATTCGGATCTAATTCTATTAATTCTTCCGCTACAAGGAATCGATCCAGGCGGCAAGCTACTTGTTGGTACCCTGATCTACGATTGGACCAAGTGAATGTGCCATTGCGATTTTCAATGTCTACGAGATTTAGTTGGTCTATGAGGGTTTTGAACTTACCATTGTCTGGCTCCAGTCGTTTAGTGCCTCCTTTTTTCTCTTCCAGTGACAGGATCATATTGAAGTCGCCCCCTAGGATCTAGTTGGGCATGATCAGTAGTGTTTTGATGTGGCTTATCCCCTTCATGAGACTGTCTTTTCCCTGTTGGCTTTGTGGTCCATAGATGTTTGTGATATCACCCTCCTGAGTTGATCATGTGATCACAAAGTGAGTAGTGAGTGTGCCTATAGTGGAAAAAGGTTTGTTTAATGTGACAGTGTTGGGGTTCCATAAGATGGTCAGTCCTCCTCATGCTCCTGTGGAGTCAGTATGTATGAGCTCGCAACCTCTCCAGATGTGCTAAAAGATGGTTTATGCCTCTGTCCCCGCACATTTTGTTTCTTGTAACAGAAGAATATCTGGGTTTTCCACTCTGATGCAATCTCAAAGGATACTTTGTTTGGATATACCATTGAGTCCTCTGATGTTCCAGGTGATGATAGTCATCATAATGATTATGGTGGTGGGTGGAGGTATCCCTCCGAGATATTTTGGATCTACCCAGAGTTGAGCATGAGATTTCTTGCCTCCTTGATAAGTTGTTGGGTTGATTCCCTTCCCCTTATTTTGTTCTCCCGCGGTATCCTCTTTGAGTCTGATCTTGGATCTATGGATATACCCAGTCTTGTTGTGGATCATGTTGTGGAGTCAAGGAAGGATTTATGGACCTTTCACAGTTGTTCTTCCGGGAGGGCTTGCAGATCCTTTTGATTGAGAGCTTCCTCAAGTTTTTCTAGATCGATGCCTAGGAGATCATGATCATTTAACTGCATCTGAGTGTCCCCATCTGCTTCACCCCCCTCGTCTAGGTTGGTCTCACTATTGTGGGCAGAGGGAGGTGTGGCTTGGGTCTTCCCTTTCTCCTGTTGTTTCGCTTTGTGCGGATCTTGGATTTCTTTGTCTTCCGACAACTAGTTCAGGATATCATAAGAGTTTTTTGTCAATATCTTGGGGCATGGATCCGGATTTTGCTTCCTTGGAGGATTTTTTTTTCCTGCCTGTGACAGTGGTGCAACCATCTTTCTGCTTGTTGTCGCTGACTTTAGAATCTTGGATATTCAGTGGACAGTATCTGAAGAGGTGGCCATGTTCATGGCATTTCCTACAGCGGAAAGGCATGTGCTCGTAGTCCACCATTTGTTTCCAGTCCTCATCCTGATATTCCAGGGTTATAGATCTGGGGAGAGCCATGGAGATGTTCATGTACACACATATGCGGGCATAAGAAGTGTATTTACTTTTCTTTGTTACTTTCGATGTTTTGACGTAGTGACCCATTGTATTCCTGATTCCCATAAGAATTTCCTCCAGCCAAAAATCCTGCAGCAGAGAGTATAATCGGATTCAAACTGGGGCCATTGTGAAGTCCTCCTTGTTTGGGTTGAATCACTCCGTCCAGAAGTGCAAGAATAGCCCTGCCGAGTTGTAGAAGTATGGCCCATTCTCGAAGATTTTGTCCTTGTCTTCTAGATTGTAAAGGATGATTGTGAAAAAACCTTTTGAGTTGAGTTGAATCTCGTAGTCTCCCTTAGGGTTCCACCAGTGCTTAATCCATCGCGTTAGGTCACGTTCAGATGGCCATAATCCCAGGAACTTGCCTATGAGGGCATGCTCTCGCATAAACTGTGTGTGTTCACCCACTCTTGTTGAGCTTATGAGATATCTTGGTGGTTTATCAGATTATGGAATGCATTTGCCAGGATCCCAACCACGAGATGCTTTTGGATGGGACGTTCCAGTTTCCACATCCATCTCTTTCCTGAGCCCTTCTTCTCTAGCAAGGAGTTGGTTTTGAAGCTGCAGCGGCAGCTCAAATGAGGGTCGCTTGGCTCTTGTTCCCATACTATCATTGGCAGTTACTTTGTTGTACGAAGGGGGTTGCCCCCCCTCTTCCGGATTCATTCTGACGGATCATACCCGGGTGCTATCTGTGCCAGACCATAATAGGAAGTAGGTTCCACGAAGGCTAGTTCCATTCATGCAGTAGGTTTGCAGAGCAATCGTTTCAGAGTGCTAGGGTTTTCTCTCGATCTCGACCCAGAAGTTTATAGTATTTAATTGGGGCATATTACATTAGTATTGTTATTTTATTTATCTCGGCTTGGGTCCATTAGTTGTAATTGTACCTCCTAGTCTCCTATATATACAAAGGAGACCTTCTCATGTGGAATCATCTTGTATTTGTAAATTTATGTGGTGTATAAGGAGGATTCCCTCTCGAAGAGGCTTATTATTTGACATTATCTCTTTTTCAAGGCGTTGAGTACTTACTCTGATATTTTTATCTATTTTGATATTTGGTTCTTAACATTTAATTAGACACACACAAAAAAAATTAATCATTAAATTCAATGAATTAGTTTACATAATTCAATAATTATTTATGTAAAAATATAAATATTTCTACTTTATGAATAAATAATTATTCAGAAAATATAAAACAAGTATTCTTATCTCCAAATAAATATCTATCGCTCAAATCATCGATTCATGAGAAAAAAAGAACATGGAGAAAGCTCAACTTACAAAAATGTTAATTCAATAATCTCACAAGTAAAGAGATCTCTATAACAAATATTTGGCCTTTTCCCTTTATTATTTAAATTATAAGAAATTACACAAATTAAATACAAATTTTTTCGTCCCCTCCCCCTCGAAAGAACTTCCTTTTAAACTAATTAACTATTAAAAACTTCCTTTTAACCTAATTAACTATTACAAACATTCGATTTCCAGAGACTTTTAATTACAACGGTCTTGATTTTCCAACTCACAAAACCGTTGGAAAATACCTATAATTATTCCTCATGAGCACTTATATTGATACAAGTTTTCCATTTTCTATTTTGAGGAATTCTTGTTGTATAACAAATTGATATTCGATATACTTGTCACTGTGCTTGATTGAAAAAATCGAATGTGTGAAACTTTTATTTGTTCATGAGAAGATCTCTTCTTATTTATTTTCCCACACTTTCAGTTATTCTCTTATGCTCGTACTCTTGGTCTTCAGGATTATTGTTATTTACTATAAATCTGAAAAAAAATTGAACAAGCATGATAATTAGCGTTCATAAATAAATTATGTAACAATAAATTAATTTACACAAACTCGTAACTTAAACAATCAAGAAATTTGATTGAATGATTTTTTTTTTGTTTTACTTTACTTAGGATGATTTGATTTCCATAAATTTAAGATCTGATTCAAAGTGGCCACATGGGATGTGGGTTGTGGGTTGTTTTTTGACAGGTGGTCAGTTGTTTTATCATTACATAGTTGTAATGAATTATTACTACATGGATCTAGTGAATTGATTATCAACTAGACTTGCAAAACCTGAACGGTCGAGAAAGAGAAACGGCCCAGAGGTGGAAGAAAGGAGTTGGCTGGAAGGAGGCAATGTGTCCTAGAAAATGAAACCCTAATCACTCATATGTGGCAATCAACTAGCCACCATAGTAAATTTTAAATATGATTAAGTAAAAGTAAAAAAATAAACATGTAAACTGATGTCTTTATAATAGTGAGAAAGTTAGTGGTTGAAATCACAACCATTGATTTATTGGGACTACTAAGAATATTCCATCAA
>SNQJ01S0005072.1:126526-146503 GCA_010110895.2 Picea sitchensis
TTTGCATTTGGCTAGCTTAACTTAATTCAAATGAAATTTAAGTTAATCCCAAAACTATACAACATCCACATTAAAGTAAAATGTGGTCAAAGATCGTGGCCAATACAACATATGACAAATCTATAAACTAAGTGTCATGGAGCAACACGTCTTCTTCCATTCCTTGTGAGTCTAGGTCGAATTCTTTGAATTCCAATCTTTCTGACGGTATAGTTATCAGTGTTGATTTTTTTCATTTAAAATCTTTACAAATTGATTTCTTTTAAGACTATGAAACTAGCCCCTAGTTAACATATTGTCCATGTTTCACAGTAATCATCATCATCAATAATTGTAGGGTGTCAGCTATCCTCTCCATTTCCAAATCTACTTGGCAGGGACTAAGCTGCCATGCAACCCTTGTTTTATGAAGAGTTTATATAATAATGGGGTTTTTTTGCAGGCTATAACAATTGTCGGGAGAAATGATAATTTATGATCTTACTGCTAGAGGGTAACCTTTATATATGAAACATAAAACATTAGTCTTATGTTGGTTAAGTTTTCTGTGGTGAGATTTTTGTTCAGAATTAATTGGAAGAACCACAATATTGACTATTATTTGTCGACGTTTCGGATCCACAGCAAGATCCATCTTATGATTCTTCAATTTTATATAATTGTGTGAATTGGTTATACATGATACTCGCAAAGAATAAGTTATAAATATCAAAGTACTTATAACTCCATATTATTACTATAGAGCTCACTGCATTAGTTAAATTTAAAATATGTATTGTTTAGTTGAGGAAATAAGTCAAAATGCCACAACTTTTATACTAACCAATGTTTGCACACTTTTGTTGCTCATCTCCTTATTACATGGCATTGCTCCATTTCTCTTAGGAATCCATAGCCCCTATGAATATGCCTTTAGTATCATACAAGCATGGACCCACTTCCAACAAGCATCCATAGCACAAACAATATTTCTTGTGCTTCCCATACTACTTTAGATTGTTTCTTTCTACTTCCTATTTATTTTATGTAATATTTTGTTCACCCTTTCGATTTGTAATATGAATATGGGTGATAGGAAGTGGGGTGATACAAGAGTTATTTTGATTGGAAAATTTTTGGTGCATAAAAATTTAGTCTAATTTTTTCCTCTTTTTTTTTTCTAATTACTCTTTTATTATTTTCTAATTATTATTTTTTTTTCTTCTTTTTATTATTTTCTTTCAGTGAAACTCAAATAAAATAATAAAAGAGTAATTTTCCCAAAAATCAAACTTTAAAATATAATTCTTGATCAAATATGATTATTTTGTTGTTGTAAGAAATAAGTGTTGATGAAGTTAGTACTGTCATAAAAAAATTTCAAATATAAGCCCTTGATATTTATGCTCATAATACCATTGTCAATGGTTCAACTAGAATTAATTTATGTTGCAACAACTTGCAATCAAAACTGCACAAAGAAATAAAAAAACTAAATTATAAGCAACATAACCAAAAGAAATTGCAAATAAATTTAGAAAAATTCAAATAAAAATAAAAAAAATTCAGTATTTACAAAAGTAAATGAAAAATGTGAAAATAAAAATATCATGCAAAAATCCTCTTCAAGATTTGACCATTCATGGGGAGGCCTTCTAACTCCTCCTCCAATGATTGAAGAATATATGTTAAAGGGCCAACCTTTTCAGAGATTTGAAATTGGCCAAGCCATAAGTGTTTAAATTTGTAATGTTTACCTTTTATGTAACAACCTCCTCGTTACGACCACAACCTCTTATAACAAGTGCATTTTTTTTTTGTGTGTGTGCGCGTGTGTACAAGGATAATAAATACATTCAACTCTGTGTCTCCATACGACGATGAACATGACACATGCAATGTGACGACAACATAAAGATCTTAGACGCATATAAACCTCTGCAAACAATGAACGACAATCAACCGACAAATAAAATGACTGACTACCCATCTGTCCTACCCTGCAATGGTTAGGACCTCCAAGACACATAAGCAATGCTCAAGCCCAAGTTCCCATCAATTTTAACCATTTAAGGTCTCAGGGCTGGCGATTGTTTTGAGGAACATGGAGGTGTCTACATCTCGCCCGACACAAGAAGACCAAGCAATAAAATGATGACAACCACGTACAACAATAATTAACAAATAACCATGACCATTATATAAACGCAAACCCGAATGAACTCCGACATCAACCGACCATCATTAGGACAAGGCATTATCCATGATTCAATTAGCATCAATTATCGATCTGTTACTCCCTGAAATTTCCATTAGTTCACGAGTTGCAAATCTACCCCTAAAAATAATGTAAAATCAATTAATTGAAATTCCCTATTACCAAATGACTGATTGTACTTAGTTTAAGGACATTGCATTTTTATATGTTAACAAATTCGACAACATTCAACCACATTCCCACAATGATATCAACAATATCTCTTTTTAAATAACCTTGCCAACAAATATCAATCACCTTACCTCCTGGCCTTACTTAAGTTATAAATATAGAAAATATAAAAGAAAATAAGAATTGAATAACACATCATCACCTAATTGCAATAATATTTAACATTTATTTTATGTTTGTAGGATTATACATTCGACAACATTCAACCATATTTCCATAAAATGATATCAACATTATCTATTTTTGCTAAGTAGCAGATAAATAATAACCACATTACATCTTGGGTGTTATCAATGCAATAAAATTGCACTACCCTTACCATAATACCATATCAACATCACGTTTTATATTAATATGACTTGCAAATAAAATAATAATCACTGCACTTCTTGTATGTTACCAATGCAATACATTATAATAACTTACCCTAAGACAAATCGACATTTCACTTTATACTATAATGATCTTGCAATAAATAACAATAAAATTTTGTTTCATGTGGTCTAACACTAACGCTATATTTTGATTTAAATTGCAAATAACATTACCATCAATGATAAGGTATATATAAGGGCCTGTAACTAAGGTAACTAAACTAAAATATCTAAACTATAAAGGATAACCTCCTTAACATCCTTATCGTTACCATAAAGGACACCATGTATTATAAAGACTTTTCGACTTAAGTAACTAAACTAAATTAACTATCTATAAATGATAACATCCTTAACGGTGGATAAAAAAAAAAGATATTTATCTCCTTCACATTAAATTCATATCGACTATAACTTGTTGCTAAATTTAAGGCTGGTCGTTGAACTCCGGGAGATAAAGATTGATTTGGCAGAGTGTTTACACAAATGGGATTTGGCAGAGCGTTACACAATTGGGTGAGAGGAATTATTGTCGTGTGAACAGCATGGTAGCTGTGGGTAGACGGAAAGAACGGTGTTGCCGCTGAGTCAACAACACCGTTGCGGACGTGCGCAGTGGGTAAATTAGTGTCGCTGAGTGGGAAGAGGAGGGTGGAACTGTTTAAGGATTTTTAAATCAGGTCCAAAAAGCTTCCCAATGCATGCCCATTTGCTGGCCCTCATGCCATGCATTAAGACGAATGAATATCAGCCGAAATGTCGAGCATAATGCACCCAAAACGCAGGGAAATTACGCCCAAAATCACAGTGGTTCAGATTTGTAAAACACAGGCAAGTTTTCCCCCTCACGATGTTCGCAATTCACTCCCAATACGCATGGGGTCTATGCCTAAACGCAGAGGTACTGCACCTAAGGACGCACGGGTTCTGAAGGTAAAAAAAAAAAAAAATGCAGGCTCAGTAAAGAAGAAGCTTGGCTACACCCTAAGGTAATTGGCAATGGATAGCCTGGTTAGGTTGATCGCTACCTCAAGATTTTAGAGGAGCAACGTGGAACTGTAGAATAGTCATAAAAGGATTTAATTCGAAGTTTGTAATTTTCCCTTGCACAAGCGGTGGAATAACGTAGGGTACAGTGCCAAAAATTTCAAAGGACCAGACATTCGTTGATCAGAGGATTGCAAGCACAGAGCTTAAATTTACCTCAAGAAGAAAGAAGGAATCAGGTAATAGACAGCCGTGGAAAAAATAATATCAGGGTAAGATCGTGTAATAGGGCAATCTGTGGGATCTGTGTGATAAATAATTCGGTCAATAAAACAGTCTAATGTAAAAATATAGATCAGGGTAAAATCGTGGTTGAAAAACAACAATCTAGAAAACGTTTTCCAAGTAAAAGGTAGAATGTCGTCAAAAGGATTTCAAATTCACAGCCACCAATTGCCAAAAATGAAAAGGCCAGAAAGGGGTTTTCTTGGGTAATCAAATTGCAAAGGAGTGTGCTAGAATCAGTTTTCCAACGTGGTTGTACACAGTGAGCTAAGTCATACAAGGGATAGAAATGAAATGATAACTACAAGGCTAGAGGTTACTCAATTGACACAGTAAAATTTACAGCAATATTAAAAACACAACAATCCACCGGAGTAAGCAAATAAAGAACAACCATTTAGCCCAATGATAACCAACATCTATTGAAATTAAACATTCATCCATCTATATTACCATTACACAAGCAGATCTAATCATAACCTAATGCATTCTACTCTACAATCAAAGAGCATACCATTTCCCTTTTCCTGCTCCGAGTGTCGTCCACGCGCTCCGTGCCGCTCCCGCTTGCCGACCATCAAGACCTCACCGATACATCCCAGCCAATCGCTAGGGGTACTCTGCTTCCCCCTTAGCCCCCCGAGCCGCAAAGGGGCCACACACTATCCAGATGGTATGTCTAGCTTCCCAGCTCGCCTTGCAAGGCTGAGCTACCACTCCTCTCTGAGCTGGAAAATCCCAACTCTCCACAAGTAATCAGTCAAGTCACAAATCCGGCAGCGTAACGTTACGCTAACAACCGATCCCCTTTCTTCCTCATCTTCCCTTTCTTTTATAGAATTTTTAGAACCTCCAACTTTCCCTAAATCATATTTAAATTAAGTTTTAATAAAAATATTCTAGATATTCTCCTTCGCACAAGTGTCGTCCATCCCCCTCTTTCCTCCAATAATTAATTTCTTTAAATTTATTAATTGTCTCATTTCACTCACCCACCTAGAGTTGCTCCTAAATTTACTTCTAGGTGTTCCTAGATTCCCTTACAGGTTTAAATACTTTCCCCTAAAATGAAGTTGCTAATTTAGTTCATTTTAGAAGGTTCTTAATTGCAGATTCCTTACTATATTGACCTCTCTTTTTACCATAAGTTCCCCTCTTTCCCTTATTATGTTTCCCCCCATTCCTTAGTTCCTAATTTTTATTATTAATTTGAAATATTTTTACACTTTCACAATTTAAGTAATTTATTTCTTCTTTACAATTTAAAACCACGGATTTTAATTAAATTATTACTCTCTTCATTTTACCCCCAAAAATTATGAAAACCAAAACTATTACTTAAGTGGTTTTTAGTTTTAAATTTTTATTTGTATTTTTATAGGGTCTTTTTCTTAAGGTTAAACAAAATTTTACCCTAGAGAAGTTTTATACTTAGGACTTAGATTCTGAACTGGGCGACAATTATTTAGGGAGGTTGTTTTAAGAATTTCTTAATGTGTTAAAAGTCTTAGGGCCATTTAGGTTTGTTCCTTCATTAATATCAACGCGACGTGCCCTTCAGGACGCACCACGTGCTCCAAGGGTGCCACTCGCCTCGTGTGTTTCTTTTGCGCGACGTGCCCTTCAGAATGCACCACGTGCTCCAAGGGTGACACACACCTTGTTTGTTTCCTTTGCGCGACGTGCCCTTTAGGATGCACCACGTGCTCCAAGGGTGCCACTCGCTTCTTGACTGATTGGTAGACATCAATAACCCCTGGAGTCAACACTCCGCCAGGTGAACTTGCGGGAGACTAAGGGTTGTAAGGAATAAGGCCCCCACCTTATTGCGCACCCCTTAGAATCATCGTGAGCGACTGTCACAGTCTGCCCTCACGACATCGTGGATCCTCTCGAACTAGGTAATCGTTAACCTATAGTTTGAGCCACGGCGGGAGTGCTAGTAGGTTGTGGAAGGGTTGTTGTCCACACCTCTCCCTCAATCTCTCTGGAAATCGTGTGTGGCCCCTTTACTCCATATGTGAGTCTGGTCGGCAAGCTATCGTCAGCCTGCATCATCAACAAACATGTCAGAACATGTCCACATCATATCATTAAATCAATGTAATATCACAGTAAATAAATCAACCCAAATAGCACACTCCCTGACTTAATCCGGAGTCCAAGGGGTTCCATCGATGCCTCTACATCTTCAAGGTCCAAAACCCTGCACACTCAGTAAAACCGAGTCAATAGCACCTGTCTATGTCAAGCAGTAAAACATCATGTCATCTATCATAACGCATCATAATCAAGGATAAATGTTTTAATATCATAAAAGTCCAGATCACTTGCGAGCAAGCGTCCTCAAAGAATAAGTTTTCTCAGTGCGCTAGAGAGGGATGTTACATTTTATCTCATGGGATTTTCCCCATTTCATAACTAAATCACCAACTTGGAAATACGTATTATTGATTGAAGTCATATCAAACTAGCATTCAATAATTTGTTGATGCATATTAAATTTGTTTTTATCTTTTTCATGTTCTTCTTCTATTTTAATCAATGCTTCAATATTTTTTTGCATTATTGGGAAATTATCATTTCTAGAAGATTATGCTAACCGCATAGAAGGTAAGAAAACATTAGGCAGTAAAATGGCTTCCCTACCGGAAATAAGGAAAAATGGAGAATTTCCTAATGTTGCTTTGAGAGTAACTCTATCTTCCCATAATGTTTTGGGAAGAGCCTTGTGTCAATTTCCTTGATGTTCACCAACGGTCCTTTTAATAATACTAATTATTTTTTTATTTGTTGATTCTGCTAAATTGCTACCTTGTGGGTAATAGTTCACAGAGTATTTAATTATGATTCCTTTGTTAACAAAAATCCCATTCAACTTTAAGGATGAAAAGTAAGAAGTTATCAAAGACTAGTGAGCTAGGAATTCCAAACCTTGTAATGATGTTTTGATCCAGGAAAGAAATCACTTGATTTTCATAGGAAACTTTAAGAGGGATAGATTTTTTCCACCTTGTGAAGTAATTCGTTGCAGTGAGGATATCATTATGGATTTGAGATGAGCTTGGATAAATTTTCCCAATTATGTCTAGTGCCCATTGTTTGAATGGACTATCTATAACAACAGGTTGCAATGGATATCCTGGTCTATCTAGCAAATTTTGCACTTTCTTGAATAAGAGTGAGAATCCCTAAACAATGTTGAACAATTGTATCCAGTACTTAGAATCTTATGGGAAGTGGTATCACCTCCAAAGTGTCCCCCTATTGGGTCATCATGTAGTTCTGCCAATACATTTTCAACATCTTATTTCTCTAAACATCTTAACAAAATGCCATCATAGTTTGTGTGGAACAATAATCGATAAATCAATTGATATTGAGAATATTTTAATATTAAGGATCTTTTGTTTTTACGATCTAAATATTGTGGAGCAGTACCATCAGTTAAATAAAATTTTAGCTCATTATTCCATGAGTCAGTTGAAATAGGCAATTAATAAACTTCTTTAATGCCTACGTTTGCCTCATTTCCCCAACCAGTTTCTTCATCTATCTTTGAGCCCTTGGATTATGTTGCAAACCTACAAAGTCCTTTTCCTCGAATGATCTTGGTGGGTTTGATTTCCAAATCGTCCTCTTAGAGTGTTGTCATCCAATTCACTCTCATGTCTCCTAATTCTTTGTGAACCAGTAAATGTCATATAGAAGGATGTGGAGCAATCACTTTCGTGTGATATTTGAGTAGATAAGGTATGAAATGTTGTATTGCCTTAAAGATAAAAAATGCATGTTTTTCCACTTCAGGATATTTAATTTCAATTCCCCACAATCCTGATTGGATGAATGAAATTGGTAGTTCATTGTCATCTGGATTATTTTGAGTCAATACTACAACAAATGATGAGTCAATAGAAAAAGTATATAAAATAAATTATTTATTAAAATCAGGACTCATCAATGCAAAAGCTTGTGATATATCTTGTTTAATAGAAATGACGGGTTATTTTTCTTTATTATTCCATTTAAACATAACATTATTTTTAATCATGTCTTGAATCAGTTTCACTATTTCTACAAACCTAGGAATAAACCTTCTCACAAAATTTATCTTTCCTAAAAATGATTGCATTGATTTTTTATTATATGGAAAGTAAATATGAGAAACATTTTTTGTTCTTTTAGGTTCTATCATAATACCAAATTTAGAAATTATAAAACCCAAAAGCTTACCTTCAGTTACTACAAAAATAGTCTTTTTTACATTTAGCAAAATTTCATACCTTCAAAAGCAATAAAAAAAATTGTGAGAGATGATATAAATGATACTTTATTTTTTTTAGTATATAGTAACATCATCTAGATAAACAACTATTGATTTATTTACTAAACCTCTAAAAGAAATGTCCATTTCCCTTTGAAATATTGCACATGCATTAATCAACCCAAATGACATTTTTTTAAAGCATATGTGCCCCATTTCATCTTGAAAGTAGTCTTCAATTTATTAGTGTGTGATACTAGGACTTGGTTATAACCATAAAATCCATTCAGAAAAGATAACATCTATGACCGTGAGACACATTGTAAGATTTATTCCATTGGAGGAATGAGATAGTTGTCTTTATTTAGATTACAAAAATCGATGCAAATTTTCTAGTTTCTTTTTTCTTCTTTCTATTATGTAGTGAACTTTTGGATTAGAAGATAATATAATGAGCACATCATTTAATTGCTCTAAATTTTTTACATTTGATCAGTCTAATTGGACAATTTGTGTAGTGGTCTTCTTTGGTTCAATATTTATTTTTTTCAAATAGAATATGGCATCACATTGGATGATGCTCCTAAATCCACTAAGCCATTGTGAACATTTATGTTATATATTTCAAATGTCAATAAAAATGGTGGAGTATGTGAACTAGATTTATCTCCTATTAATGTTGTGTTTATATTGTATTTGTTTTGTGATAATGAACTTAGAGTTGTTTTTCCTTTATCTTTTTCTTTAGTAGATGTATTGTTTTTATAATTATTATTATTTAATGCTTATAGCAATTTATTCTTTTGTTGTGTGATTTTGGACAATTCAAATAAACATATATTATTCCTAGTATTCTTCATGTCTTCTACCAGATCATAATTTAATTAATTAGAAAATAAACTAGATTTTCCTATACTTGACTTCATTTCATTGTTGGAAGATGTTTTCTTTACTATATAGGATGTAGAAGGAGATACTATGTTTTTTGGATATCCTTTTCTTTTGGTTTTAGATAGGATGTAGAAGGAGATACTATGTTTTTTGGATATCCTTTTCTTTTGGTTTGAGCCGTGAAAATTTCCTTGACTTCCTCTTAATCATCATCAATTATTCCTCTCGAAATATCCCAAATAACATTAATTTATGGTTAAGAGTCTCTTCATATTCATTTTCATTATTATTAGTCTTATACTCTTCGTCTTCCTCCCTCCATCTCCGTAAAAACCTTAAACATATTTACAAATGAAGGAAATGTCCTATCCAAATGGTTATCATTATGAGCTCTACAAAAAAATTCTTGAGAAAAATATGCAAGACAAATCTCATTAGTAGAAGGATTTTAATTTTTTGGAGGTGTATTATTTCTTTTAAATCAAGGTCTCCATAATATCCTATAAGAGGTTCCTTCTTCTGATATCTTCTTAAGGTCGATTATGGCATTGGAGATTTTTTTAATGATTTCCTATAAGCTATCCATATCCATTATCTCCTTCTCATCAATTTTCGTTGTTGTTGTTTTCTTTATACTAGGAAAATATTTTTATCTTCTATTGTATACTTTCCTGCAATACTAAGAATTTTATTTTATACGACTATAGTTTATTCAAATGTGTTAACTAAAGTATTTTTTCCATCTCTCTTAACAAATATTGCAATACATTATGGGAGATAAGTGGTATAAAATTCAATAATAATAGTTTTAATCTAAGGGAAAGTAGAGAGTGTTACTAGTAAAACCTTACATATCCATCATAGAGATACATGCATACACATAGACATATAGAGAGACACACATAAGTAATGAGATCCCAAAGAAGATTCATTTTATTATAAGATAGACAGTATAACACAATTACATATATACTCTCCCATGAAGCGATCTAAGGCTTAATGTGCTTATCTATTTATTCTTCTAACTATGGCAATCGACCAACAAGTTTTAAGTCGATCGTCGGGTCTAGTCGACAACGTCGACTAGCCTGTTCAACATCTCTCCCCACCTCAATTCCTTGCTCATCCCAAGAAAGAGGGGGTCATACAAAACATTTTTTTCTCATATTTTTATTACAAAATTATAGTATGGAGAAGTATAGATGAAGAGAGAAAGAGAAGTATGAAAGAAGAAGAGATGAGATATTTATGCGGTCGATCAACTTAGGGTACTATTTCTGACTGAGTTGTTGTTCCTGGAGTTCCACTTCTAGCCGAATCAACTACATCTCCTATTCCTGGAGTTCCTGTGTTTTATTGGGTGGAATATATTCGATGCCTATGTTGTAGGAAAATTCTCATGCAGATAGGTGAATTCCCTCTTGGATCTTAGACCCCTATGACCAAGATATAAAAGTGCTAACTTTGATCACTGCGATTCCTTTAAACATATCTGAACTATTCAATAGAGAAGAGGAAGAGAGTATGAGTATCTGTTTACAACGTTTTTCATCACTCAGTCCAAGTTGAGCCTTGATCTCCAAGCCTTTCAACAAGTCTTGCAATCCAATAAACCATGAAGACAAAGAATACTTCCTATTCTACCATGATTAGTTTAAAGATAGATTTATCCAAAAGACAAGCTCATGCAAATTTACACAATATTGAAGGAAACAGGCCAAGAACATGTATTAATGAGAACTCAAAAGAGATACTTACAAACCACTGATGAAGTCACAGCAGCCTCTCCAAGTCCTCCTTGTCTATCCCTTGCACAAATCTCCCAAGAACATAAGTTTGATACCTACAATTGCTTTCTTCCTTATGAGATCATAAGTTTGGTATCTCTAAACTTCTCCATCTCCCCTCCTCCATGGAAATCCCTCATTATATAGGATTTTGAGGCTTAACCACCATGGTGAGGATCTCTCATCAGATCCACTAAAAAGGGGATCACTAATATATTTAGGGAGAAAATATTTCTTAAGGATTTTAGGGAGGAAATATCTCTCAAGGATTTTAAGGAGGAAATATTTCAACTATCCATGAGATCCTCCAACTTCCCTAAAAAATATGAAACCAAATGTGAGGTGGATTCTCACACTTAATTACTTTCTTTTTCATAAATATTAATAATAATTCATGTGCACTTGGTATTTTGGCCTTCATGTAATATATCCCCCCACCACATTGACTAGGGATTGTGGCATAGGTTATTCCATGTTGTCAAGGTGTATGAAACACTTATATGACACTTACAACACTTAGGGCGAGGTACTAGGTGTACAAATTTCATGTGTAATAGAATGCCCCCTAAAGTGTGAGGTCAAAAGAGAGAATGATGTCCGAAACACTTTACAAATCTTTAATGCAAGGGTGTGGAGTTGTAGAACCTGGAAGAAGCTGCAAACATCCATAAAACAATATTAATATATGTTCCATTTCCGAGGGAATCATACCTATGCTCGAAATATGAGATGACTCAAAGCATGACCGTCGATCAATACATTGCGGATCCATAATCATATTGACTTAAGGGTATAGCCAGTAAAGATACAATGTGGATCTATACTTCCATGACATGAACTGATCGTAGCCACAAGAAATACACAGTGGATATACGAGATGACAAAACATAGCCACATACCAATACAAAGTGGATCTATGTGACACTATATATATCAATGTACTCAAATGATCTCCTTTCGAAGCCTGGGTAAAGTAGCTATCAGAGAAAACACTCAACCCAGAGTCTTCTTCCCAATCTCGATGTGGTACGAATCTAGCCATGTGAATAGATGTTTTGATGTCGAACATGGTATAAAACACTTGATTACCAGTCATTGAGGTAAATCATTAACAAGTGCGAGGGAAATCACCAGTGATGTCAATGACTCCCAAGGTACCTTAGTACAATCCAACAAATGTGAATAGATGTATTGAAGTCGAACATTCATGGAATCATCCGATCATAGGTCAATGATGTAAACCCACTGTTGGAAGCGAGGATGGTTTCCATTGAGGCATGTAGGTCCCAAGGTACTAACTGGTTTCTAAGTCTAATTCTTGGATGATGTGTTGAAGTCGATAGGAAAAGCCTCGTCGAAGGAGGGAGTTGATTTGTCCCCCATAAACGACACGAAACTGACATAGATATGTAATATGGTGAATCAAATGAGTATGGACTAACATGGGTATTGAAACTGGAAATTTGTGATGCTTGACCCTTGAAGCGAATACTTCCCTTGCACACTAGGGCACAAACAACAGAAACATGACATGGACCAAAACATGATGCAGTGGATACTATGACTTTCGTCGAGTGACCCAAAGGAGTAAAGAAACTCAGAGGACTGGTTCATTGTAGAGGTTTAGCATATTAAAATGTAAAGATAATGTGTTGTGTTCAAGGGAAACTGCAAGTGTGACCTGTGATGTTACCAAAAATGGATTGGCTTGCTTCCTTCAATTTTTTCCCCATCCAGATAGACAAGTAACTCTTTTTAATTTAATGAGCTTGAGGAGGGTAACACATGCTCGATATAAGTCACATTTGGTAAGTCCATCTTCTTGTGTTTAACGAACCAGAAGAAGTAAGGGTTTGGTGCCATATGGGCCCTTCAATGTGTAATTTTTAACAAGTCCAGAGAAGGAAAACTGAGTGGTTTTTCATGTTTAGAGAGTTTGAAAAGAACTTAAAGGAGACTCCAGGTTTTTCCTTTTTTGTAAATTTAGTCTTGCGAGGCCAAAAAAGCGATAAAATACCACTCAAAATATGCCATTTCAAACCTTTTAACAAGTGTGAAAGGAAGAAAGATAACTTGATAATATTTCCATGTTTAGAGAGTCTAAAAAGAGCTTAAAGGAGACTCCGGGGGGTTCCTTTTTCATATAACCTTTACGAGTTTGAAAAAGTGATAAAAGTCTACTCAGTTACATTTTCATGTATTTATGAGCACGAGAAAGAACAAAGACTAAGCTCGGTATTAGTTTCATTTTTACACAACATTGCAACAAAATCAAACTATGCTTGTAAATTCCCAACGTAATTTCCAAAGGTTGGGATACCCATGGATGGTTGGTACTTTTCCCCTAGCTTGAAAAACTAGTGGCATAACTTCATAATGATAATCAAAAGCTAGAGACATGTCCCCCCAAGCTTCGTTCCATTCACCGAATTTGAGGTTGTCACCAATTTATGTACTAGATGGAGAAAAATGATAAGGGTGGATGAAATGAAGGTTCAAATACGAGACCTAATGAAAGACCCGACTCAACATCTACGAGATATAGCTAAAGACTCGACTTGAAGCGAGAGGTGACTGTTTCATTTTTTTTTAATGAGCTTGACATAGGAAAAAAACTATGCTCAGGACCTTTCTTTCATTTTTTAATGATATTGCCACAAAGAAGTAAAACTATGCTCCAGGTTCTAGGTTCAATCCCCAGATTTCTATTTTATTTTTTAACGAGCTTTCTATAGAGATAAAAATATGCTTGTAACCTCTATTTCATTTTTTAATGAGCTTGCCACAGAGAATCAAAACCATGCTCATAGATTATGTTTCATTTTTTAACGAGTTTGCCACAGAAAAGTGAAACTATTCTTGTGGCCTCTGCTTAATCAAGGTTTCCAAGAGGATAATGCTCTGGAAGGAAACCATGTCAAGGGACAAAAATTGGTCATGGATTCCAAGAGATATTCACTAGACGGAAGAACAATGCTCTGGAAGGAAACCATGTCAAGGGTTGTGAAAGGGGTAAGGAGATCATTATCTACAAGACCTATCGAAGAGATCACCATCTCAACTATCAGATCTAAGTCATAAGAGGTTGAGCTTACAGAGAGAGGCTCAGTTTCATCGTCAGTTTAAGGCATGGGAGATAACACCACATAATTGACCTGTGGTGGGGGTGATATCGTCTGCATATAAGAACCATTTAGGGAGCTAATTGGGTTGGTAATCAAGTCAGGACCAACACATGAAAGTTGATCAATAGCCACAATTCTTCCATCGTGAGGGAAATATATCACACGAAAAAGAGTGGACACAATAGATTTTATGGCATAGAGATAATCTTGCCGAAGGAGTAAATCAAAATCCAAGGGGTCCTGGACTACCATAAAATCAATGAAGATAGTTTTCCCTCCCAAAGTTACGGGAAACTAAGGAAGCACTCCTAAAGGGTGACTGGTTCTTCTATTAAAACATAACAGATTCTGCGTAACTGGTACAAGTTGAGGATAACTGAAAGCTTGCCAAGCAATAGAGGATAAAATACTAATGAACACACATTCATCTATCAACGTCTGAGGAACGGCCTAACCACAAACCTGTAATATAATAGTGAAAGGAATTTGAGAGGGAAGACGAGGTCCAGTTAGCTCACCCCAATAAAAAAGGATGACATCATTACTTGGAGGGGGTTTCGTGGGAGAAGGAGGAATTCCCCCCAGCACGATAGATTTTGTATCAACGAGAAAAACATGGGCAGTATTAGGTTTACTCTCTAGAGGGAGAGTAGGATTGACCGATGATGGGATTAGATCGACCACTTGGGTTTTATTATCCAAGGGGAGAATGGGATCGATGGATGGTGTAACCAGAGAAACCACTTTGGAACTCTTTAGAGGAGGAGTGGGATTGACTTATGATGTAAACGAAGCAACCAATTTGGCACTCCTTAAAGGAGGAGTGGGATCAACCGATGGTGGAAACAGATTGACCACTTTTGGTCCACTCTTTAAATCAAGAGTGGGGATGACCAATGACAAAACTATATCAACTACTTGGTTAGTGGTTCGACCGAGGATGAAACCAGATTGACCACTTGAACAACCAGACTGACCAGGGATGGAACCAGATTGACCATTCCATCAACTAACAATGGGTTGGGAGAAATCTTATGATAACCAGTTGGAAGTTAAAGCTTTTCCAAAAGAGAAGAAGCCTCGTCCATATGAGGAAAAAAGTGAGAGTAATGATCACCTTCGCATAACATACAAGGAAATTTGACAGTTGTCTTCATCTTACCAACCTTAACGTCACTAGTTGACGGGTTGTCACCAACATGTCCAGTAGGGGAGGATGACGTGGAGGACCACATTTCTAAGAACTTGGGAATACCAGGGAAATCGCTCAGAAAGTGGTCACCCTTACAAAGACTGCAAGGGAATTTGGGTTTCAAATTCTTCGTTGTAGTCTTATCAACCTCATCAACACTCCTAGTGCAATTAACAGTAGCTAGTTTCTTGGATCCAACATATGATGTAGTTGGAGTCTTGGTACCTTTCTGGTTCTTCTTCTTCTTCTCTTTATGTTTCTTCTTCTTCTTCTCTTTCTGTTTCTTCTTCTTCTTATCAACCTGCTACTCACTTTAGAGATTTCACTAGGCGAAGAAGGAGAAAGGAAAGGAGACCTGATGGGTGAAGAAGGATAAAGTTCGACATGAGGTTGATGTGTGGGTGGTCTACTTACATATGAATAACTTGCTACATTTGATATTACAGGAGTGGAAAACAACCATACCGGTAACCCAATTGGGAGACCTGGAAGGCCCAAAGTAGCGATGTAAGGAGGACCAATGTTTCCATAAGAAGAAAAAACAAAAGGTTCCCCCGGAGTAGGGGTTGATCCATTGGTAGTTTCGGGTACTGACACCATTAAACAAAGATCCAACCTAGAGTATTCTAGGGAAAATAAACACCACACGCTAAAAATCTAGGAAGCAAGAAAACAAACAAAGCCTTCTCACAATGAACACACTAGTTGGTGATGAAATCCAACGTCATGAGAACAATATAAGAAGGGGATAAGATAGAGCGGGTGGAAAAGTTAAGTTGATAACCTGCTTAATGGACTTACACCCTCGTGCAAGCTCCCACACATAATTGCAGGTATACCCTCCAAACATCCCGAGTGAGTTTGGCCAACGTTGATTCCAAGTACTGTGAATACTTGCCCCTCCACAGTCACCTCATTTAAATACCCTAAAGAGATAGGCTACTAAGTTTACCAACTACAACAATGATGCCCAGGGAAACAATTGGCATTCCAATCCATGCGCAAAGGCAGGGTATCTAGCTCGAAATCAACTCGAGAGGATCCCACACATAATCATGGGTATACCCTCAAGTGACCCCCAATAATACGCACAATCTCTACACTAAGACCAACAAAGCAGGTTGAGTAACTCTGTCATCCCTAATGCGACCTCATGATTGAACCTCATGTTAGAAGGGCTTCCCAAGACAAAATGTAGCAAGTGGATTTCACCACTCCCTAACTCAAGATTCTATGTTTGTTTACAGCTTTGTAAATTTATCTTTCACACCTATTCCAAATCCCTACACCCTAAGCTAATGTAGGTTTGCTACCAGAAAATATAAAAAATTCTAATAAATTTTAGTTTTGCGCTTATTTTTAAGGTTGTTGTTTACTCAAGGGGAAAATGGCATTGACTAAATGATGTTTTGACTGACTCTAAACAATGGAAAGAAATGAGAAAGAAAATATTTCACTTCAATGAAATCTATATTACGAGAAGGAGAAAATGTTTATCATTCCCAGATGCACAATGTCCCAAAATGCCAAAAACCATGCAATTTCGCTACTTCAAATGCAAGCTAGTTTCACTACCCAAAAGAAAGAATGCATCTATATTCTTTGTTTGATTCTAATGTATAAAGAGAGTAAACAAAAATCCTTCAATTCTCCACAACTTTCAATCAAAAGAAAGAGTCATATGCAGATGCAAAAGACATGAAGCGACAAAGGTTTCAAACAAAGCATGCACTTAAAGCAATGCGAACTGAAAGAAAAAAAGTAGAAACTTTTTCTATCAAGAACTCAATCAAGGATTCTAAAACCAACAGGAATCCAAGGAGTACAATAAAATGTAGAGAAGAATCCAAGAAAAGACCGAGAGAAAGAGGAATCACTCAAATTGTCCCGACAAAACAAGCAGCTAGAAAGGGCAATTTCACATTTCTGAAAACATTTCAAGCTCCAATAAATAAAATAGGGAGTTATAAGAACCAAATCTAAACCTAAATAACTTCACAAACCAACATATAGATTATGGGTAAATACTTCCATAAAACAGCCTGAAAAAATCTGAGCAGAAGAGGGTAAAATTCCTCTAGGAAGGAGACCAACGCTCCCTGTCTCAAGGGTATAGAGTATTGAAGTGCTCTATAAATCCCTGTAGGGGAGATATAGCGCTCTGATATGGCCTACAGGGGGGTTTTGATCTTCCCCAAACCTAAAAAATAGAGTAAACAAATGCAGAAAAATTCACCCAAAATACATAAAAATTGGTGAAATTGATAGTGAAGATGGGAGAAAGGTAATGGATCATAAAAAAACAGTAAAACTAATATAAAAGGTGGAAAATGGGCAGGGAAAATCCAAGGAAATAAAAATATATGTCAATCCCCAGTGGAGTTGCCAATTTCTATTGTAGGAAAATTCCCCTGCGAATAAGTGAATTCCCTCTTAGATCTTAGACCCCTATGACCAAGACAAAAATGTGCTAACTTTGATCACTGACATTCATTTAAAAATAGTTGAACTATTCAATAAATAAGAGGAAGAGAGTATGCGTACCTTTTCACAACGTTTTTCCTCGCTCAATCCAAGTTGAGCCTTGATCTCCAAGCCTTTCAACAAGTCCTGCAATCCAATAAACAACGAAGACAAAGCATACTTCCTATTCTACCATAATTAGTTTAAAGATAGATTTATCCAAAATACAAGCTCATGCAAATGTACACAATATTGAATAAAACATGCCAATAACATGTATTAATGAGAACTCAAAAAAGATACTTACAAACAATTGATGAAGTTGCAACAACCTCTCCAAGTCCTCCTTGTTCGGCCCTTGCACAAAGCTCCCAAGAACATAAGTTTGATACCTCCAATTGATTCCTTCCTTATGAGATCATAAGTTTGGTATCTCTAAACTTCTCCATCTCCCCTCCTCCATGGAAATCCCTCATTATATAGGATTTGTAGGTTTAACCACCATGGAGAGGATCTCTCATTAGATCCACTAAAAAAAGGGATCTCTAAGATATTTAGGGAGAAAATATTTATTAAGGATTTTAGGGAGGAAATATCTCTCAAGGATTTTAAGGAGGAAATATTTCAACCATCCATGAGATCCTCCACCTTCCCTAAAAAATAGAAAACCAAATGTAAGGTGGATTCACACACTTAATTACTTTCTTTTTCATGAATATTAATAATATTTCATGTGCACTTGGTATTTTGGTCTTCATGTAATATATCCCTCCACCACATTGACTATGGATTGTGACATAGGTTATTCCATGGTGTCAAGGTGTATGAAACACTTATATGACACTTATGAAACTTAGGAAAAGGTACCTAGGTGTGAAAATTTCATGTGTAACAGCCCGTGAGTAGGTTGCTTCTTGAATACCAATACAAACTTTTTGACTTTCTAAAAATCTATTTTTGTGTCACCCTTGGTTTGGTTTCCCAGTCATTTCTTCTCGCACTCAAGTGTTTCTTGGAAGGTGTTTTCCATATTTTCTTTGTACATCAAGTGCAAGAAACATTGATGGTTGCTACCTTCACCAATGGGTTGAATATGGATGACCTACTTCTGAATTCTAGAAACATGATCCAAGAGGGTCATCAACTGCTAAATTTGTCCAGCTCACGGTTTCTTCTATTTGGCTTTCTGCAGAGTCAAATATTTCCTTAATTGGCTTTGTTATATAGATTTTAGTTTTGTGATATTGGGGCTAGTCCGAATTGGTAACATAATTTCCCCACACGAGGCTCCAATTCCCTAGATTTTGAGAGGTAAAGAAAAAAAAGGTGGTTATTGATTCAAATCATGTTGTTATGAGTGCAACTTCTTTGAGGTACAATAGAAGATATGGCTTATCCTAATTTGATCATTTATGAATGTGTGTATTACCATTTGCACGTTGATATCTCTATGTTTGTTGAACAAATGCTCGTGCAAACTCTCTCATGCGATAATTCCAGTGGTTTCTCCGTGAAATTTATGCGTGATAAGGTAATATGTATATGGTTTTGACATATTTTTCATTATGATGTTGATCATTATCAATTTTGTTATTATTATCTGTCTTTTTCTGTCATGAATTGAATGTACTTACTGTGCTGACATCAGTATCCCTTCGACCCGCTCTTTTTTGGGTTTGATCGACTGGATATCAATTTTTAAAGTGTGGTCGATACTTAAGCCGATCGACCGAGGTTCTTGAGCCATCTTTATTACTTGACTGACTTAGTCTATGTCAGTGGTGGCTTGCTTGTTCATTTAATTTTATGAGTGTTGTTGAGTAGGAATGATGTCATATGTTTTCATGCCAATCAACTTCTCCCAATTTATGTTCATATGTGTTGATTAATTTGGTTGGTTTTCATTGATTTCAACCATTTAAGAAAGTCTGGTAGTGAATTTCGGTAGCGCAATTGTTTGGGTAATGGACCCAAGTTTTCTTGATGGATAATGGTATTAGTTTTGATATATTTTCAGGTAAGACTATTCCATACGGATATTACATGTTATGCCAATTTCGGTGCTATGTGGAACGTCACATAACTCCTCACGGTTAGAGAGTTATGGCCATGTGAAGTTGGAGAAAGGTTTGGGTAATGGACCCAAGTTTGTTTGATGGATAATGGTATGAGTTTTGATAT
>SNQJ01S0005072.1:153032-181622 GCA_010110895.2 Picea sitchensis
ACAAGTGGTTAGAAGTGGGTTAACCCTAAAATAAGGAAAGTGGGTTAAGATGGTTAAAAGGTAACCCCTTGAGGAAGCTACATGAAAGTATAAATAAGAGGAAAGGATCTCTCATTTTAATCACACTTGAGAATATTGAATATTTACAGGTGACTGAGGTAACCAAAGGATATCTAAGCCTAATTTCATAGGGAAGGTGAAGTAAAGAAGGCCAAAATTCAAGGGATGATAAATTCTTTTGATGATGCTTTCTAAGGTATGTTATTTTCAGGTCATCTCACAATTTTCAAAATAAATATTTTTCTATAATGATTCAGACCATGAAATTGTGAGACCATTAAGGAAACCTATCCAAGTAGTTTTGATATGAATTTCAACTTGTGGGTCATTGTATTTTTGGAGTTACGCGTCATGGAAAATAAGGTTTGTGGCTAGTCCTGAAACTAGTCTAAAAAATGTGTTTCGGGTAAAAACGTCATAACTTCTTCATAACAGATCCAAATTCAGTAAGACAAAATGAATTGGTTATAGTACCCTCTGTATTAGTCTTTGTACAATTTCTATATCCATACAACAAATATTCAGTGTGGGGCACACTCTACAAGTTCGCTCTCTAGAATAAGCCAGAATTCAACAAGGTATTCCATTTTTTCTATAATTCTTTTATGAGAGGTTCCAAGTAGTGAAGTTTGGAGGAATTGAACAAAAGAAACTGAAGAACATTGTGTACCATTTTTAGATCTTTATTCATTACAGGTACATAGTTATGATTATTTCAAGTTAGGGTTGTTGACTAGTCCAAAATTAGTCGGGTGAGACTAAAGTAAAGTTTGATGAAAATGCTAGTCTCTTGTTGTTAACATTAAGGAAGGTTTGTAGGTATGTGATGTTATACACCGGGTCTATTACAAAATTACAAATCATATTTGGATGATGAAATTGATGAGGGATTTTGGTTGAGGTACATGTTGAGTACATGGTTGAGACAAGTAGTTGATGTATAGTTGATGATGTTGGTACATCTTGATGAGTCATATTTGATGAGTAGTAGATACATGATTGGTACATACTTGGTGCATGGTTGATGCACTTGTTTATGGTACAAGTTGATTACAGGGTTTTAGGTACAGGTTAATGCATGGTTGATGCACTTGCTTATGGTACAGGTTGATTACAGGTTGAGGTATAGGTTGGTGCATGGTTGATGCACGTGTTTATGGTGAAGGTTGATCACCGGTTTTTTTGTACATGTTGGTGCATGGTTTATGCACTTTTTTTTGTTACAAGTTTATTACATGTTAAGGTACAAGTTGATGCGTGGTTGATGCATGGTTCAGGTTATTGGTACAGGTTGATGCATGGTTGATGCATGGTTCAGGTTATTGGTACAGGTTGTTTGGTACAGGTTGATTGTTACAGGCTTATAGAAGTATATCTCACAGTGATAGTGTGATAGTGGTTCCATCATTCTACTTCTACGTTAGCGTCGTTGGATGGGGCTAGGATAGGTGGTTTTATCCAAAGAACATAGTGGGTTGTAGCCTCCTTCTAGTTGTAGCTAGAAAATTGGGGAGTTGGATTTTCCCTCAGTTTGTAGCTTGAGAAATTAGGGGGTTGGAGCCTCTTTCCGGTTGCATCTGGAAAACAAAGGAAGTTGGTGCTTCCAATGAATGTAATTCTTAAATACGTATAAGAAAAATCATTATGTGGTTTTCTCCCTCTTTGGGTTTCGACGTAACAACATCGATGTACTGTGTATCTGTATGATTTATCATTTTTTCATTATTTATTTACTCTGCAAATATTTGATGATAACGCTACATTGATATAACACTTGCATATTGTGGTTAAAAAGGATTGAATTTCTCTATTACTGATTCACCCCCCCTCTCAGTAATCCAACAATATGATATTTTCTCACCTGATCTACGCTCGCTTGAACCACACTCGATTGCTCTTGGACTAGTCCTTTCACTGGATTCTTTTCTTATGAGTATTTTTCTTAAGTCGGTCGAAGGTTTAGAACATCAAGAATATATTTTGATATCTTGTCTCTGGCTTGACCACATGATGCTTTCTCTCTATATTTTACTTTATTGCATCTTTTCCTTTAGTGTTATGGCTACTCTTTAAATACTTTAACTTTTTCAGTTTTTTTTCCTGAATTTCTATAACTTCCTTTTTTGTTTATTAATTTTAAGAAAGGTTTATTTCTTATAAATTTGATTAGTTATTTTAGTCGGTTCATGTTGGCAACTCCTTACTAAATTTTTATAACATGGTTCTTTTTCATTTATACTTGATATTTATTTAAATGGGCCCCATAAATTTGTTTCTTAAGTGGATGCCCCAATAATGTTCTGAGTTGGACCACTCTAGTCAGTCGAATGCCTTCCACCACATAAGGCCCCAGCCATGTTGTTTCCAATTTTTTGAATTTTCCTTTTATACGACTGTCATATAGTAACACTAAGTCTCCATATTTCTTATCCTTTTTATTTAAGTGACGATCATACCACAATTTTTGTTGTTGTTTCTGAACCTATTAATGATGAATCATTATTAAGCTCTCTTCCTCCATCTTGTTCAATTGGTATTGTTGGTCTTTCAAGTTTTTTATCTCATCGAATTTTTCTATAGATGTGACCCTGTCAGAATTAGTCCAAAATTGTAGCGGGATTACAGCTTCTTGGCCATAGACTAGATTGAATGGCGTATATCCATTCGATGTTTTGAATGTTGATCTATACACCTAGAGGATTGTGGGAATATTATCCTCCTAGTCATCTTTATTTATTCCAAGGATCTTTATAAGTCCCTTGTGTAATGTTTTATTAAACGATTCAACTGCCTCGTTTGCTTGTGGGTGATAGGATGTCGTTTTTCTATGGTCGATTAAGAATTTTTCCAGTAGAACTTTAATTGTTTCATTTACAAAGTGAGTTCCCTGGTCACTGATTAGTGTAAAAGGTTAGCCAAATCTTGTGATGATGTTCTCATGGATGAATTTAGTTTCTACCTCTTTGGTACAAGATTCGACCAGGTCAAATTCTTCCCACTTAGTCACATACTTGACCACAGTGATTATGTACTTAGCACCAGTTCCTCCTTCCCTCTGTGAGAATGGCCCGAAGAATTCGATATCCATTATTTAGAACACTCGATTAGGGTTTATAGAACTTAGTGGAATTTCATTTTTCCACAAGGGTTGTCCAAGTATTTAGAAACTATCACATTTTTTAACTTGATCCCGATAGTATTTATGAAAAGTCGGCCACCACAGGCATGCTTGTAGTATCTTCCTCACTGTTGTGTCAGCCTGAAAATGTCCTCCAGCTTCTCCTGCATGGGCTATGTTGATGATATCCTCCCATTCATGTTCTGGCCTGCACCTTCTTAACACATCGTCCATTCCCATTTTGTATAAGTATTTGTTAATGATTGTAAGTGGTGCATCTTTCATGGCTAGAGTTTTCTTTTTGTTTTTCGAGAGGTCCTTTGGGGCTTTTCCTTATTATAATAAATTGGAAATGTATTAAAAATCCTTAGGTGCAGCTTCAAACCTGAATAAGTGAGCCTTTGGGAGGTCATCATCTATGCTTGTTGGATCCTCTCCTGTTTCTAGTCATGATAGGTGATCGAGTTGAACATTCTTTTTCCCTGGTCGAATGATTACATCAAATTCAAATTCTTGAAATAATAGTAACCACCGACATATCTTTCCTTGATGGAATGGTTTATTGACTAAGTATTTTAATGCTTGATGGTCTGTGAAAAATGTAAAACGGTTTTCCAATAAATAATGACAAAACTTTTGTAGTGCGAAAATCATTGATAAGGCTTCACGTTTCATAGTCGAATAATTTCTTTCTTCTTTATTCAATTTTTGACTTGCATATGCATTTGGGTGATCCATTGTTTCATCGTATGGTTGACAGAGAATTGACCCAACAACTACATTCAATGCATCAACATGGACATGAAGTTTTCTTGACCTGTCTAGAAATTTGAGAATAGGTGCTTCGACCAACTTCTTCTTTAAAAATTCGAAGGATTCTTGGCAATCCTGAATCTATTTGAATTCGACATATTTTCATAGAATCTCATCCATTGGGAATGTGATGTCTGAGTAGTGGCGTAAAAACTTCCTATAATAGCCAGTATGACCCAATATAATTTTGATCTTTTTTTTTTTTACGGGAGGTTTTAGATCAAGGATAATATTTATTTTATCCATGTCGACCTTCACTCCATATTTTCATACCACGTGTCCGAGCAAGGTTCCAATAGGTGTAGAGAATATGCATTTTCTGATGGTTAGTGATTGTTGAATCTACCTACAGCGTTCTAACATAAGTCAAAGCCATTGTATGTGATTTCTGAGTAGACTATAGATTATCTAATCGTAGAAGTATACATACATGGTTTTGTATATGTACTCTTAGAATTCTTTGACCACTATTATTGAAAAAATTGTTAGCGTGTTCTTTAGTCCGAATGGCATGACTTTGTAGGAAAAAGATCCAAATTCCAACATGAAAGTTATTTTTTCCTGATCTTATTTTGCGATTGGAACCTTGTTACATCCCAAGAATCCATCAGTAAATGAATAACATTCATGAGCAACGGTTTTTTTTATGAATTCTTCAACAAAAATGGTGGGGAACAAATCTGTCACAGTCTATTTATTGATTCCCCAAAAGTTGACACAAATTCTTAACATATTTGGATCATGTTTCTTTGTTTGTATCACCATCGCACTTGCCCATTCTACTTTGTCGATAGGATAAATAATTCCTTCTTGTAGCATTCCTTCAATCTCTTTTTGAACAATTGGTTTGTACTTATGTGTTAGCTCATATGGTCATTTTTTAATTGGATTTTCTCTTGGGATCAGTTCGATCTTGATTTCACCCATTTCCTCTACAATTCCTTTCAGGTCCTTGTAGTCACGTGCAAAATATCTTGGTACTCTTTTAGTAGACAGACTATGTTGGTTGTTTTCTTATCAGACCAATAATCACCTACTCACACCATTTTTGGTCGGTCATCATTTGATATGTTGAATTATTTTGTTCCTATTTCCGCATCCATCCATTCTTGTGGCTTTTCTTCATCGATATGGTGTTCTCCTTCTTCAATTTTCGTAAAGATTTTTGGGAATTAGGATTTTCTTGGTCCTATTTGTGTTCCATGGCTATACATAATACTAATTTAACATGATTTTGTAATGTTGGATGGTCTTTCTTCCATTGGAAGCTCTATACTAACCAATTTTTATTCTCCATATCAATCCTCTGTGCAGTCAATATTTCCTTATTTTCTACCAACACAAATTTGCACGTCGACATCGATCATCCATCAAACGACATATTTACTTTTTCTTTCTGTTGAGTTGGTGAAGGACTTTCTAGAAATATTTTTATTTGGAATGTTGTGTCTTTCAATTGTTCCTCTACTTCATTAAATTTGAAGTCTTGGAAAAAAATTATTTTCATTTCAGACCAATTGGAATTGTGGCCACAAGCTTCTTCAATTTTGTACCATTTTCTCGGTATCTCATATAATGTACTTGGGAACATATGGGGTCATGCCCTTTCATCCTTGTATCCAATTCTTCATCAGTCTCTTTCGCAACGTTGGATATGCTCTATTGGATCATAGCCTATTTTGAATGTAGTAATATTTGCATCTTTGGATAGTTTCTTGTCACTGAATATTTCAATGAAGTATGTCGACACAGTCGTATATTTTTGTAATAAGGGGGAATGTGTTTCCCACCATCTTGCAGCCTGGCCTATGCAAGTTTCCACAAGACTCTGTGTTCTTCCTTTCTCTCCTATGTATTTTGTTACCTCTTCCACATTGTTCAAAGGGGTATGTCATTCTTTGTATTGCAAGGGTTTCCTTATCTGATTTTTAGTCGGAATGAGAGTGGGAGTTTGTCGGGTTATTTTTTCATAAAATTTTGGTACAGCCTGGATTGAATAACATGTCTTAAGATGTTTCTTTAGAATAACTTCAATACACCAACAGCCTTTTGCATGTTCTTCATAATTCTCTATTTTCCAGTTTTATAAGGTGCAGTCATAATTATGTCCGACCGACATCGGAGATCCTCTCAAAATTTCTCCATCTGCGGTCGGTTCTATATAATATTTTTGTTTGTTATTTATCTGATATAAATATCTAGCTTCTTGATATTCGTCCCATGAATGCATCCATGTTTTTCCTTCCTTTGGATCTAGGGGAATAATTATTTTTCTCCCACTTCCTTTCAATTTGATTGTATCTCTTTCCAAGGAGACATTTTGTTTCATTCGCCGACCCCATGGTCGATCGACAAGAGATGCATACGTTGGCATTCCTTCGACAAGGTCGATCACCTCGAAGTTGACCAAAGTCAGTATTCCTATAATTTGTGTGTCGACATTTCTCAATATTCTGATTGGTTCTATTAATCTTTGATCAACTAACTTAAGATAATTCATTGTGGGTGCTAGGTTAGGTCCGCCCATTCGTGCCCATGTTTCTCATGGTAAAATATTAACTTGCGAACCAAAATAAACTACCACTTGATTGATCATCATTCCTTCGATTTCCAAGTCAACATCTGGATCATAATATTTGTTATTAGAAGAGAGATTATTTACATCCTTGGTTGGTTTCCGACCATCTTTGTATTCACGTAGTATGTTGAGTAGGTCCAATAGCCTACCTATCAATTTTTTTTCTTTGAGTAGTTGTAAAAATTCCTAGATGGTGTCTTCATCTCGACTTCTGGGATTTTGTTGATCTTTTGTGGAATTCTTGAAGAATTTAAGAGCTTCTCTCATTATTTTCTCTTCTTTTTTTGGATTTGGAAAGTTGTTAGTTTTTTTTCTTTGGTAGTTTTGTGGTGGAGTATGGATGTCGCATCCGACACCCGACCTTGTAACAATATGTAAGTTATTTCATTTCCTCACCTCTTATTTGGATACTATGTGTAGTAGATTCACAATTTTTCTAGATATGACTTTGTCGAGTACTATCAGGAAGTCCTCTAGGGAGTGATCTCAAATGCCACATATGTTGCAGAACTTCAGATAAATCATTTCTTTGATATGACAATTTGCATTGTTGTGACCATTTTTCAAGAAATTAACACAATATGTTCGCCCATAACCTCAACCTCGACCACCAAATCCACGTCAGCGTCCTCGACCTCAACCATGACCACTGAAATAATCATCTCTTCAACCATAGTTGTTTGTGTGTTCGGTATTTTCTATGTGTAAAAGACACAAGGGTTTCTTAATGAACAAATTCACTCCGAATCCATAATAAGATATATAATAATAATTGATTGTAAAAATGATGATTTTACAAATATAGGGCATGTCTATATATATACGCCCTTTATGGTTTTTTATGAAGAGTCATGACTTTTATTCATGACCTTTTTATTACATTAATGTTTAATTTTACTTTATTTATTATTTTAATGTCTTTATATTATATTTTTTATTTATTGTAACATTCCCCTTCCCTTCAATGTTTCTTTGTCCTCAAATAAATGGTAAGGAATGATGTAACTAGCGAAAGTGCTATAACTCCCATGTTGCATCTTCTTCTGGTAGATTTTTCCATTTAATCAAATATTCCTTGATTACTCGAGAACATAATCTCTTTTCCCGGGTGGCGATAATGGCTTCGGGCTCTAAAATTATTCTTCCTTCCTAATCCAACATAGGAAGCATAGTTTGTGCCTTTTTTTGTTTCCCTAAGACTCTCTTTAGACATGATACATGAAAATTTTTGTGGATACGACTTTTATTTGGTAAATCCAACTGGTAAGCTACGTGACTGATTTTTCTATTTATTTGATATGGTCCATAAAATTTTGGAGCCAATTTATTCTTCCCATGTTGTTTAAGGGATAATTGTTTGTAAGGTTGAAGTCTCACAAATACCCATCCTCCTAGTTAGAACTCTCTTTCTGTTCGGTTTTGGTCAGCTTGTTGCTTCATTCGATTCCTTGCAGGATTTTTTGACTTTCGTCTAAATGGTCTTTTACTGACACAACTTTTATGTGGCTAGTGTTCAATTGCTTCCATGATGGATTTTCATAACTATGAAGATATTGGAATGGTGTCATTTTAGTTGATGTGTGATAAGTGTAATTATACCACCACTCAGCAAGGTGCAACCATTGAAACCATTTATTTTGTTTGTCGGAGATAAAACAACGAAGATAGGTTTCTAAACATTTATTGACAAATTTTGTTTGACCATATGTTTGAGGGTGTTAAGATGAGCTCATATTGAGAGAGATTCTGATCTATTTGAAAAATTCTCTCCAAAAATTCCCTTTAAATTTGGAATCTCTATCATTGATGATAACCTTAGGGAACCCATGTAGTTTGTAAATATTTTTACATAATATTTCAGTTGTTTGTTTTGCTGAATCTGTTTTTCTTACTCCAATAAAGTGTGTGTACTTGGTTAGTCTATCTACTAATACTAATATTTTATCTTTTCCCTCGGATATGGGTAGTCCCTCAATGAAATCAATTGAAATTTCTTCCCATTTTTGGTTGGGAATGTGTAACTGGTGGAGTAACCCATGGGTCGACACATTTTCATTCTTGTTCCTTTGAAGGATATCACATTTTGCTACATATTTTTTAATATCTGCACTCATCCCTTTCCAAAAAAATGATCTTTGTGCATTATAGTATGTTTTGAAAAATCTGATGTGACATGCCGCTGGGCAATCATGAGATTCTTGAAGAACCTTCGCTTTAAATCTTGAGTTGGTATTTAAGTAGATTCTTCCTTTATATCATAATATGTCGTTCTTCCATTCGAACTTAGGGTCTTGATTTAAATTGTTTATTATAGTGCAAGTCTCCAGGTTTTTTGCATACTCGGTTTGGATTTCATCCAACCATTCTAGAATGGCTATTGATATTGAAAAAACTTGTGTTTCTTCATCTTTTCGTGATAGGGAATCAACAATGATGTTGTCTTTTCCTCTTTTATGTAGAATTTTCATATCAAACATGGAAATTTTCTCTATCCACTTTTGTTGTTCGATTGACAATGTTTTTTGTTGTAACAAGTACTGGAGGCTATTATGATTTGTATGTATCAAGAACTTACTTCCCAATATATATTGGTGCCATTTTTTTAATACATGCATGATGGAAATATTTCCTTGTTGTAAGTGGATTGTAAGAATTTTGTTTTATTTAGTTACCTTCTCTCAGAGGCTATTGGGTGCTCATCTTACATCAATACTATTCCAATTCCAAAACCTAACGCATCACACTCGATGATGAAAGGTTTGGAGAATTCAGGTGTTGCTAATAATGGGGTTGTGGACATAATGTTTTTTAAGTTTTCAAAAAAAATTTGTGCTTCAAAATTCCATTGGAAATAATTTTTCTTAAGGAGATTTGTTAGGGGGGCGGTTAAATGCGCATAATTTTTTATGAATATTCGATAGTATCCTGCCAATCCTAGAAATCCTCTTTACTTGGATATGTTTTTGGGTTTAGTTCACTCTCTGATTGCCCTAATTTTCTTGGGATCTACCTTGATTCCTTTTTTGGATATGATGTGACCAAGGTACTATACTTCCTCCTTGCCAAATGTACATTTTGACATTTTGGCATAAAATTGATTTTCCTCCATAAGAGATAACACTTGTCCCAAATGATTCATATGATCCTCCCATATTTTACTGTACACTAAGATATCATTGAAGAAAACTAAGACATGTTTCCATAAGTATGGGTGAAATAATTCATTCATTGTCACTTGGAAAGTGGTGGGGGAATTAGTTAGCCCAAAAGGTGTCACCTTGAATTCGTAGTGTCCTTCATGTGTCTGGAAGGCACTCTTTGCTACATCTTCTAGTCTGACTCTAATATGATAGTACCCAGATCTTAAATCAAGTTTTGAAAATATCTTTCTCCATGAAGTTCATCCAACATTTCGTCAATAAATGGGATGGGAAATTCATTTTTAATTGTTATTTTTTTTATCCCTCAGTAATATATGCATAATCTGAAAGATCCATCTTTCTTTTGAACTAACACTACTGGAGTTGCATACAGACTTCTGCTTTTCATGATGACACCACATTTTAATAGGTATTGGACTAATATTTATTTTTTTTGTGGTGATGAGGGTATCTGTATGGTGTAATCCTGGTTGGGCTTGATCTAGGTTTAACTTCAATTATATGTTCAATTCTTATTTGAGGTGGTAACTCCATGGGAAGGTCTTGAAATACCTTCTTGTGTTTTTGAATTAGATCTTGGACGTCTGATGTTTTTGAGTCATCATGTTCTGATTATTTTATTTCTCTGTTGTGGCATTGGATGAAGTATGTGGTTGCTCTTTTTCGGATCATTTTTTCCATTTGTTGTGACGACACAACCTATGTTTGTGGAGGTTGAAAACCATATAATTTATAACTTTTACCTTGCCACTTGAATTGGATGAAATATTCCTGGTGATTGACTGAGTATGTGCTCAAGGGTTGTAACCATTGGAATCCTAAAACCACATATACTCCCCCTAGATGGACGGTGTAGAGTTTTGATTCCAAATTGAAATATTGGATTTGAAGTTTCAACTTATGGAATTTTCTGACATTTCCAATTTTTTTGTTGTCTGCAACCATTACTTTCATGTCTGGGACTGGATATACAAATAATTTGAGTTTCTTTGCAATCTTGATATCGAGGAAATTGTGGGTAATTCCAGTGTCGATTAGTACAGTGACATTATCATTTTTCATATGTCCTTTTAATTTAAGAGTTTGTGGTTGGGTAATTCATGTGATGGTTGCAAGCGATATTCTTGGTGTGTTGTCTTCTATGAGTTCTAAAGTGTCATTTTAGAAATTTTCCATTTCTTCATTAGTAGTTTTTCATTTTATAAATTTTCCATTTCTTCATTATGAGTGTTGAGTCTAATTCATTGTCTTTTTCTTCTTCACAAGTGTACAATTTTTTTGAGTTATCTTCGATCTGACACCTATGTATGGGGTCCCATTTCTCTCCACATCGTTTACATTTTCCTTCTTTTATCCTTTGGGACTCTAAAATTCTTCTTCTATATTCACGTAGATTGGGTGGTATGTATTTGTCATTTCCTATGGTCTGAGGTACACTCCTTCTTGAGTAAACCTTGTTGAACATTGATTGGCCTTCTAGTTTTTCTTCTGCAAATTTTGCCTTGTGTATTGTTATTTCTACCGTAGCAACCTCATGTAATCTTAACTCGCCTTGGATATGTGGTTTGAGACCACCTATGTAATATTGGAGTAATTGATCATCAAATATTCCAAATACTCGGGTGGCGAGATCTTCCCATTGATGCGTAAATTCATTTATGCTTCCTTTTTGTTGTAATCTGGTGAGTTTTGAAAAAAAAAAAAATCTAAGATGCCCTGGAATCTTTTAAAAAATATATTTTTGAAAGAATTCCAATTATATGACATAATTCTTCATTTCCACCATAGATACTAATTGTATGCAGTGCCTTCGAGGTACATGGATGCGTATTTGACCTTCTCTTCATCCGTTGTCATGTTATATATGTGGAAATATTCTTCAGTTTTGTTAAACTAGGCTACTCATTGATTATCACCTCCATTGTATTTTGGGAGTTCTATTCTGGATTTGGGTGGGTATAACATTAAGTGTTGGTATTGTGATGTAGGTTGGGGGTTTGATATTGAATCATGGAAAATTGGAGGTATATTTGATGTGATTGAATCTGATTGGTGGTGATTCTGATTTTTTGTAAGGTTTAAGAGCTCAATATGTTGTTCTTCCTGATTTTATGTTATAACAATCAGGTTTTGCTTCAAATCCTCTGTTATTTCTCTTTTCAAGTTACCCACGCCTTGTTGTAATTTCATCCCAAGCTCTTGAAAAATATCATCTTTAAGATCTTGTTTTAGATTAGTTATGTCTTGTCGTAGCTCAGACCCAACTTCCGTGGTAATTTTTTCTTTAAGGTTAAGTTTTAGATCTTTTTTGAGTGACTCGTTGTGGAGATTTGTTTCTTCTAGTAACTCATCGTGAGTTTTTTGTATTGCATTTTCGAGTGATTTTATAATGCTTTTACATTCCTGGTCTATTTTTTCCACTTGATTTTTTAATTCCGACATCCTTCTGGTGTTTGGGGGTCAATAGTTTTCTGTAATTTTGACCTTTCTTGGAAGTTCTCCTTTTAATTATTTCAATTAAATAATTGTATGTAATTTAAAGAATATTAATTATATATGTGTGTGTGTGTATACAATTATATTATATTATATAATTAATGGATGTAATGGGGGGTAATGATTTCTTATAATATGGGAGTGTTGAGTCGGCGGTGTGGGGAAGGAAGAGTACAAGGAGTGTGTGGAAGGATGTGCGTAGACTTTTGGAGAGTGGAGGGTGCAGGAGAGTGAAGAGGGGGTGGGGAGAGGTCGCAGGGGAGTGGGGAGAGGTCGCGAGGGAGTGGGGGATGTCTGTGGGGTTTATATTTTTATGACACGGACTGTGGGGTAGAGTTACGATGGAGTGGGAAGGGGTTGCAGGTGAGGTATAAGGTGTGGGAGAATGGGGAGAGGGTGGGAATGGTTTGGGAGTAGGGTTTGGGGATGAGGAGAAAGGTGTGGGAGAATGGAGAGGAATTGGAGAGGGTTAGAGTGGAGATTTAGGGGAAAGATTTGTGGGAGAATGGAGAGGGAGTGGAGGGTTCAGGGAAGTGGAGAGGGGGTGGGGAAAGGTCGTGGGGGAGTGGGGAATGTCTGCAGGGTTCATACTATGGGAACGTAGACTATGGGGGAGAGTTATGGGGGGGGGAGGGAATGCGGGTGAGGGATAGGGTGTGGGGAGTGTGGGGATGGGAGGGATGTAGGTTATGGGAAAGGAAAGGAGGGTAAAAAATGTGGGGAGTGTGGGGGACGGGAGGGTTGTGGTGAGGGGAAAAACGTGGGGAGTGTGGAAAATGAATGTGACATGGGGGAGTTACTAGCTTTGATACCAATGTAAAAGACACAATGGTTTCTTAATGAACAACTCCACTCTAAATCCATAATAAGATATATAATAATAATTGATTGTTAAAATGGTTATATTACAAAGATAAGGCTTGCCTATATATATATATATATATATATATATATTCCCTTTATGGTTTTTTGATTTTTTATGAAGAGTGATGACTTTTAGTCATGACCTTTTATTACATTAATGTTTAATTTTACTTTATTTATTATTCTAATGTCTTTATATTATATTATTTATTTATTGTAACATTGTGTGGTAGAATGTTCGTATATTGTTTTGATTTCTAGCATTTAAGTGGCATTCTGAGGTTTGGTGATCAGAAGATTCAGATATGTGGCACCACTTCGTGTTTTTTAGTTTGTGTGTACAATATTGTATATTATGATCAGTAAGTCATTCACATATGTTATAGTATTTTGGGGCTTGTACTTTGTGGATATATTTGTTTTACGTGCACTCATTTAGGGGATAATTATCTTTTGTGTGTCCATCCCCGATGCATGTGATGCACCATATTTCATTGCATCGGATGGATAGATTTTTTTATAGATTGTTGCAAATGTTCTATATTTTCCTCAAGTCTTTTCATCATAGAGGAAGTCGATGAGCTATCGTCGTCCGGATCACCTCACTCTTAAGGCTTCTGTAATGGGTCTTCATAGTTGGTTATATTGTATAGGCCTAAACAAAATCTGTTTTTTGGTCGTAACCCAACTACATACCACTGGACAACAGTTTATGGTCGATCGTCGACGGGATTTGACTTAGGAAATATTTAAATCTTTTGTCGTATTCTCTTACTGACTCACCTGGTCTTTGCTTCATTTCTTTTAACTTTTGAGCTTCTATATGTGTGACGTCCTGGATTTTAAAGAAGGATATAAAACTGTTGTTTATTTCTGGCTTTGAACGATTTTTTTTTAATTGTAGTTCATGAACCAAGTTAAGGTGTGGTGGCATAGCATAGCCCCGAATTGCACCATTTTCTTATCTTCGTCTATAATATCAGTTGCATCCCAAAACAAATCACATACAAACCAATGGTGTTTTGGGTCTTCTTCTCCTTCATATATGGGGATATGATTGAATCCCATTTTGAATTTCTTGGTGGGGACACTTGGTTTTCTTGGTGTTTGAGTTACTACTACTTTTGACTGAGTCAACAAATCTTCTAGTTGAATTTTGTCTGCGTCGAGTCAGTGAGTTTCAGTCGATGAGGTTATTGATTTGGATAATCATATTATCTACTTCATTTCATTCAGGCTTGACAATCAATGCATCTCGTAGGTTTCCCAGGTCATTCGTTCTATACCACAATATTGTCAATTGGTCGTCAATCTTTAGCCTTTGTTGGAGAAATTTTCTTATCCTTGGACTGGTTTCTGGTGCGGGAGACATACGTAAAGATGGTCTAGATTATTTGTATTCCATACTTTTTGGTTCCTCGACCGGTTGATGGAATTTCAACTATGCGTCGATGTATCTGTCGGGTGTTTCCATGACTATTGTTGTTTCTAACTTTGGTCGATCCCTGTCTGACTCATATTGCTCACATACTTTGATTGGATTGGCCATATTTATTTCTTCAAGAAGTAATCCCAAGGTTCTTTTGTATCTTTTCTCTTTACATCTAGAAATGCTTCCCACCTTTCACATCTTTATTGGAAGAGGTTATTCGGTAATGGTGTTCCTAATATTTGTTGGTATTCGATGATATCACTGACTCCCTTGTCGAGAAGGAATTTATGAAGAAGTGTTGGAACCATGCAAAAACATTTGTCGTGTAATTCGGTGTAGAATTTCTCTTTTATTTTGTCTAGGGATGTTTGATCTTAAATGGCTTGTTCTGAAATATAATCTTCAATGATCCATTTGATCCATTCATGCAGGTTCGTTCTTCCTTCATTCTCAATTTCAGGCCTAACTCCTCATCAGGTGTCAGTCTACAAATCACCTGATCTGTTGTTGTGATGAAACAATTATTTTGGGATAGCTTCAAGAAATCTTTCATGTGTCTTTGAAAACAACTACGACCTTGCTTCGGCTAGTGAGAGGTTATTCCTTCTTACATATTTTTTAATGTATTTATCTATTTTTCACTCCCCCCACTCATGTATTTATTTTTGAGTTAGCATTTATATATACTTCTACATTCCCAAGTTCAGTACTATCAGCGATGGAACCAATGTTGTAATCTAAGGGAAAGTAGAGAGTGTTACTAGTAGAACCTTACATAGACATCATAGAGATATATGCATACAGATAGACATATAGAGAGAGACACATAAATAATGAGAGCCCAAATAATAGTCATTTTATCATATGATAGTGCTGCAAACGCGCCACCCAGGACACGTCCGCTCCCACCAGGACCTTCTTTTCCTTTGGCCCGAACAGCTGAAACACTCTTCAAATCCCTTATCGGGACTTTTCTACACCCACATAACTCACCTTATGATCTCCCTTCGCCCTATTGGGAAATCAAGCCTCGCGTGATCGCGAGTCCTGTGCTCATGAGGTCGGGTCTTACAAATCCCCAGAACCCGATGAATATTCCTCGAATTCTTTCCTTGCTCCTATCGGGAATTTTCCCGTCGGGAAATCGGCCTTTGCGCTGTTGTGATCCACTATTCCCACAGATCCCCGATTTTCTATTTGCGATGCCACTTGGCGTTGACTTCAGTGAGGGCTTGACCCTTTGACACTTGTCCTTTGTTCTGCGCCTATGGCCCACACCCCTGTGGTGGTCGGGAAATCGTGTATCAGGTTTTCACGATTTTCGTGGTCGATGTTCACGTGACCTTCCAAACCCCGAACTCTGCCTCTCTGGGATCTTTCACCACGTGTCCCTTCTGTGATCAACGGCTCTGATCCTATCGAGAAATCACGGATCGCGATTCCAATATGCGATAGGTCTATGTCCTCGGAAACCCCGATTCTCCGATGAACTGAACTCCGATGGCTCCCTGGATTCTTGACACGTGTCCTTTCAGGATCAACGGTTGAGATGTCTCCGTCGGGGTTTCGAGACTTTCAAGATCTCCGATTCTTACCCTTATGAAAACCCGATGATGCCAATATCCCAATGTCTCCTCCGGGACTCCACCTCTGCTCCTTCGATGCTTAAGCCCTGTGCAACTTCCCGAGATCTGATGGCTAACGGGATTCTGCTGCTCTCCGCTACGAATCCTGACCGTCGCTTCCCTTTACTCACAGATTTCTTCAGAAGACTAAAGTTCCTTCTAGAACCCACTTTCCAACACTTGCGCTTGCAACTTCTTCTCGAATCTTCCTCGACCTAAACCTCCTAGGCTCTCTTTCAGCTGTACCAAGAAGGTGCTATACCTCCTGAGCTTCCTTAATCTAATTCTTTCATAGGTATTTGCACGCATTCCTTGCGGAAATCATTCAATAACTTCCCAAGTGTTAAATCCTTCTGACTCTACGCACTTCCGGCAGCAGTAGTCTTCAATCTCCTTTACTCAAATTTCTAACTGAGACTTCTGCTTCCACCTGCACACTCTTTGCAGGGCTTCAGCAACCCACTTCAACTTCTGGGTGAATGAGAACAAAAGTTAGACTATCGAGCCCTCATCAACGCACTCCTTGCGGATGAATTCAACTGCACTCTATGCAGGAATCTCCTGGCTCAAATAGAGAAACAATTGAAACTTATTATTCCTCTCAGACTTCAGTTTAAACCCTGAAATCACATGCACAACATATACCAAGAAAATTCATATAAAGAAAACAAACATTCATGAGCACAACCACAATACACAGAGAATAGACACATAACGATTTATTTGAATCAAAGCTTTCTTCTATTAATTCAATATTTGTACATGGATGTTCTCTACACAGTTCTCTGCTTGCTCCTCTATTCCTGAATGTTGCTAATTTTACAATGATACAATGAGGGTGTCTATATCCATTTTCCCTCCTTCCATATAAAACTGTCTAATATGGAAATAAATCCTATCTACCTGCATTAACTAGATTAAATGCCTCCTATCTATTTCAGACAAGAGCGTATGGCTCGAGGTCTGATACAACATACAAAATGCGCTCCTTCATAAAGGATCATTTAAAACTTGCGCTACAATCCCAAAGCACTTTTTAAAATTTTGGGTTTGTTTATCCAGCTGGTCTTTCACTTGATGTGTTGGCTCGCTTGCTGAGTTGGCGATGCTCCTGCATCATACTCCTCGGCTTGAAAGATTTCATGGGATCCTGTCCATGACCTCCTGCACGGTCTGTCCATGCTTTTGGATCATTGCTTCTGTCTCCCAGCTGGCATCTTCCACTGGATGATTCTTCAATTTCACCATATACTTGAAGTATTGCTTTCGTCTGGTCCTTTTGCTCACCCTCTTGTCAAGTATACGCTCCATCTGTGGATTTTCTACAATCGGCATCTGCTTCTGCCACTGTATTTCTGGCTGTTCATCACTTCCAGCTCTTGCTTCCTTAGCCTTATAGGGATATAAGTCTGAGACATTGAATGTCAGAGATATTTCGATCTCATCCGGCAACTCAATCTCATAAGTGTTTTCTCCCAACTTCTTCAGGACTCTGCAGGGCCCAATTTTCTTCATTTTTAGCTTGTTGTATGTTCCCCTTGGGAACCTTTCCTTCCTCAGGTGTGCCATAACTAGATCCCCAACTTCAAACTGAAGTTGTCTCTTTCGTTGGTCTCCTCTGCGCTTATACTCCTGGTTCGATTCCAGCAAACGCTCCTTCACCCTGCTGTGAAGTTCTTCCATCGCTTCTGCGAATTTTTCAGCGCTTGCGCTCTTAGTCATTATCTTCTCTGAGTCCCTCAATTTAGATACTCCTCTTGGTTGTCTGTCGTATACAATCTCAAATGGACTTTTACCTGTGATTCTATTAACTGAGTCATTGTAAGCAAACACTGCCTATGGCAACACATTATCCCAACTGCTGTGGTGCTCTGTCACCAAACTTCTGAGTAAGTCTCCCAGGCTTCTATTCACAACCTCTGTTTGCCCATCCATCTGAGGATGATAGGCAGAACTAAACATCAATCTAGTTCCCATTTTCTTCCAGAGTGTCCTCCAGAAATGTCCAATGAACTCTGTATCCCTATCTGATACAATGCTTCTGGGTAAACCATGAAGTCTAACAATCTCCTTGAAGAACAAGTTCGCGATATGAGTCGCATCGCTGGTCTTTTGGCATGGTATGAAATGTGCCATTTTGGAAAACCTGTCAACCAACACAAAGATTGAATCATGTCCTCTTTGTGTCCTCGGTAATCCCAATATGAAATCCATGCTAATTTCATCCCATGGCCTCTCGGGTATGGGTAACGATTGATAGAATCTCACATTCTACTTTATGCCCTTTGAATGCTGGCAAATTCTACACCTGTCAACAAACTTCTTGACATCTGTTCGCATATTCGGCCAGAAGTATGCTTTGCTCAGCTTTGCAAATGTCTTGTCGTGGCCAAAATGCCCTGCTAATCCACCATTGTGCTTCTCTTTTATCAAATTCTTCCTCATGGAGCAATTCGGAATGCATAATTGATTTCCTCTGGACAACAATCCATTCTGGATCATGTAATCTATCCACGGGCTTCTGTCTCTGAGAACTGGATTCTCAGCTGCCTCGTATGCTTCAGCAAAATCTACATCACCTTCATACATGTCCTTAAGATTTTCAAAATCCAATGTCTTGACTCGGAACTCCTGCAGCAACAAACACTTCCTGCTCAAAGCATCAACCACTTTGTTAGCAGTACCTGAAATGTGTTTAATTACAAATGTAAAACTCTGCATATATTCTACCCATTTAGCATGTTTCTGATTCATCTTCTCCTGCTGAGTCACAAACTGTAATGCATGATTATCACTATACAAAACAAATTCTTTCGGGATCAAGTAATGCCTCCACTTCTTCAACGCTTGTATGATAGCATAAAACTCCTTATCATACGTGGAGTACTTCACCTTTGCCTCATCCAGCTTCTCACTGAAATAGGCAACTGGTCTGTCCTCTTGGCTCAAGACCGCTCCTATGGAAAATCCACTTGCATCACATTTGACTTGGAATACCTTTGCAAAATCTGATAACACCAAAATCGGTTGTTCAGTGATCTTTCACTTCAACAGATTGAAGCTCTTCTCTACCTCTTCAGTCCAATTAAAAGACTTGTGTCTCTTCTTGACTTTGTGGACATCATTGCTGCACTAATTCCACTGAAGTTCCTAATGAATTTTCTGTAGAAACTTGCCAATCCGTGGAAACTTCTCACCTTGAAAATATTTCTTGGTGATGGCCAATTTTTAATTACCTCCACTTTACTTGGATCCATCTTTAATTCATTTGCTGATACAAAAAATCCCAAGTAAATGAGTTCTTTCTTCATAAATAAAGACTTCCTCATGTTGACCAACAACTTCTCTTGCTGTAGCTTCCTCATTACTACAGCTAAATGCTTCAGATGTTCTTCTTTTATCTTGCTGAAAATCAATATGTCATCTAAATAAACAATGACAAACTTACCAATGAATTCCTTCAGCACTTCATTCATCAGCCTCATGAATGTACTCGGTGCATTCGTTAAACCAAACGTCATGACTAGCCATTCATACAACCCTTCATTGGTTTTGAAGGTTGTCTTCCACTCATCACCTTCCCTCATGCAAATTTGATGGTATCCTCTTTTCAAATCAACCTTTGAAAAAAAAATTGCTCCACTGAGACAGTCCATCAAGTCATCCATCTGTGGAAATGGAAACCTATATCTGATGGTTATCTTGTTAATGGCTCTGGAATCAGTGCACATTCTCCAACCTCCATCCTTCTTTGGACTCAATACTGTTGGAACGGCACACGGACTTAGACTCTCCCTAATCAGTCCTTTATCCAGCAGTTCCTGTACCTTCCTTTTGACCTCCTCATTCTCCTGTGGCGTCAACCTGTAAGTGGCCTTATTAGGAAAACTAGCTCCTGGTATGAGGTCTATATGATGACTCACGCTCCTCATCGGCGACAACGAATGAGGTAATTCGTCCACCACAATATCAGCGAACTCTTCCAACAGTTCCTGAATTTCCTCCGGCAAATCATCCACTCTTGTGCTGGTCAAAACAACTTTCGGTTTCCTGACCACAAAGAATTTTGGATCTTCCTTCTTCTTTACTTCTACAAAAAGTTCCTTCCCACTCATGAGAAGTACCCTATTGTTCACTTCTAGTTTCACCTCCTTATCTTTTATCGGAAGTAACATGTGTGTTCTCCCATTCTTCTCTAAAGTATACGTATTCATATTCCCATCATGAACTACATTTCTGTCATATTTCCATGGTCTACCTAGCAATAAATGACATACATCCATAGGAATAACATCACAGATAATTTTATCATTGTATCCTCCTATCTTGATGTCAACTAAGAACTGTTTAATGACACTCACCTGATGTCCCTTCTGTAACCATGAAACTTTATATGGACTCAGGTGATCAGTCGTCTCCAGCTCCAGTTTCTCCACCATCTCGGTTGAAACGAGATTGTATGTGCTTCCTCTATCCACAATAACCTTGCATTTCCTGTCCTTGGTCTTGCATGCAGTTCTAAACAGTCTGCTTCTCTGAGATGTATCCTCCACCTCCTTCTCGGGTGTAACGATAACTTTACGCATCATCAATGACCTTCCATCTTCTGCGTCTTCTGCTTCAGCAGTTCGCCTCTGTGCTTCGGCGATGTGAGCTTCTCCCTTATCCGTATTCCTATCTAGACAATCAACTGCTTTGTGTCCATTCTTCCCACATGTGTAGCATGTGATGACTCCACCTCTACTTCTTCCTCTACCTCTGGTATGAGGAAAAGTACTGTTATCAGCGTATCCTCCGCTCTGTTCTGTCTGCTGCATTCGTTGTTCAACATGATGGCCTCTTTGATAACTTCCACCTCTTTCCATTCTAGTCTGAGGCTTCTTCCAGTCATCCTTAGATTTCTGGAACCTATCTTGGGCAACTGACTTACCTCTCGGTTGGCTCCTACCCCTGCCTCGCTGTGCGGTCTTACGGCTTAGCCTTTCTTTTGCCTTTAGCGCCATCTGATACACATCCTCAACCGTTCTGATGGTTGTCATACTCATCTCATCCTGGATATCGTATCTTAAGCCATTCATATACCTGGCGACTTTTTCATCATCGCTCTCCCGATGACCTGCTTTGATATTGAGCTTATAAAATTCTTCGGTATATTCCTTTACTGTCATCAACTTCTGTCTCAGGTTCTGCATTCTCCTGAATAGTGTGATCTGATAATCCCTTGGGATGAACTTTGCCTTCATCTTCACAATCATTCGATCCCAGCTTTTGATCTTTTGTTTACCTTTGGAACGTCTATCTGCTTGAAGCTCGTCCCACCATAATGTTGCATGTCCCTTCAATTTTGTGACAGCATGTCTAACCTTTTTATCCTCTTCGATATCCTCATAATCGAAGTAGGTTTAAAGATCTCTAATCCAGTCCAATAGCTCTTCTGCATCCAGGCTTTCTTCATAAACTGGAATGTCCATTTTTGTCTTTGAACTCATCCGGGTGATAGCTTTAATCAATCGCTCATTGGCTGCATCTTCGGCTGCAACTTCTCCTTGTTGTTCGGCTTCAACTTCGCCTTCAGAGTCACTTATATCTCCATCATTTGTTGTGCGTCTCTGCACTGCTTCCATTTCTTCCAATCTCGCTCTGAGATCGCGTATTTGCCTTTCCATCTTTGGATTCCCTGTCGGCCTACCTCTTCTTCGCACATCCATGTCCTCCGGATCAGGCGATTTCCTTTCCCTTCTGGGCGGCATGGTGAAATTCCCTCTTTTCTCTCTGTCGTAGAAAACAAAGAGTTCCCGCTCTGATACCACTTGGTGCAAATGCGCCACCCAGGGCATGTCTGCTCCCACCAGGACCTTCTTTTCCTTTGGCCCGAAGAACTGAAACACTCTTCAAATCCCTTATCGGGACTTTTCTACACCCACATAACTCACCTTATGATCTCCCTTCGCCCTATCGGGAAATCGAGCCTCGCGTGATCGTGAGTCCTGCACTCACGAGGTCGGGTCTTACAAATCCCCGGAACCCGATGAATATTCCTCGAATTCTTTCCTTGCTCCTACCGGGAATTTTCCCATCGAGAAATCGGCCTTTGCGTTGTTGTGATCCACTGTTCCCACGGATCCATGATTTCTGATTTGCGATGCCACTTGGCGTTGACTTCAGCGAGAGCTTGACCCTTCGACACTTGTCCTTTGTTCTGCGCCTATGGCCCACACCCCTGTGGTGGTCGGCAAATCGTGTATCGGGTTTTCGCGATTTTCGTGGTTGATGTTCACGGGACCTTCCAAACCCCGAACTCCACCTCTCCGGGATATTTCACCACATGTCCCTTCTGTGATCAATGACTCTGATCCTATCGGGAAATCACGGATCACGATTCCAATATGCGAGAGGTCTATGTCCTCGGAAACCCCGATTCTCCGATGAACTGAACTCCGATGGCTCCCTGGATTCTTGACACGTGTCCTTCCAGGATCAACGGTTGAGATGTCTCCGTCGAGGTTTCGAGACTTTCAAGATCTCTTATTCTTACCCTTATGAAAACCCGATGATGCCAATATCCCGATGTCTCCTCTGGGACTCCTCCTCTGCTCCTTCGATGCTTAAGCCCTGCGTAACTTCCCGAGATCTGACGACTGATGGGATTCCACTGCTCTCTGCTGTGAATCCTGACCGTCGCTTCCCTTTACTCACGGATTTCTTCAGAAGACTAAAGTTCCTTCCAGAACCCACTTTCCAACACTTGCGCTTGCAACTTCTGCTCGAATCTTCCTCGACCTGAACCTCCTGGGCTCTCTTTCAGCTGTACCAAGAAGGTGCTATACCTCTTGATCTTCCTTACTCTAATTCTTTCAGAGGTATTTGCATGCACTCCTTGCGGCAATCATTCAACAACTTCCCAAGTGTTAAATCCTTCTGACTCTACGCACTTCTGGCAGCAGTAGTCTTCAATCTCCTTTACTCAGATTTCTAACTGAGACTTCTGCTTCTGCCTGCACACTCTTTTCACGGCTTCAACAACCCACTTCAACTTCCAGGTGAATGAGAACAAAAGTTATACTATCGATCCCTCATCAACGCACTCCTTGCGGATGAATTCAACTGCACTCTATGCAGGAATCTCCTGACTCAAATAGAGAAACAATTGAAACTTATTCTTCCTCTCAGACTTCAGTTTAAACCCTGAAATCACATGCATAGCATATACCAAGCAAATGCATATAAAGAAAACAAACATTCATGAGCACAACCACAATACACAGAGAATAGACACATAACCATGTATTTGAATCAAAGCTTTCTTCTATTAAATCAATATTTGTACATGGATTTTCTCTACACGGTTCTCTGCTTGCTCCTCTATTCCTGAATGCTGCTAATGTTACAATGATACAATGAGGGTGTCTATATCCGTTTTCCCTCCTTCCATCTAAAACTGTATAATCTAGAAATAAATCCTATCTACCTGCATTAACTATATTAAATGCCTCCTATCTATTTCAGACAAGAGCGTATGGCTCGAGGTCTGATACAACATACAAAAGGCGCTCCTTCATAAAGGATCATTTAAAACTTGCGCTACAATCCCAAAGCACTTTTTAAAATTTTGGTTTTGTTTATCCAGCTGGTCTTTCACTTGTTGTGTTGGCTCGCTTGTTGAGTTGGCGATGCTCCTGCATCAGATAGGCAATACAACACAATTGCATATATCCTCTCCCATGAAGTTATATGATCCTTCATGTGCTTATCTATTTATACATCTAAGAGGCAATTGTAACTACTAAACTACCAAGGTCGGTCAGTTAGTAGATACCCTCACCGACTTCTACTTATAACTACGTTGGTCAACCGACAAGTTTTAAGTCAACCATCGGGTCTAGTCAAGAAGGTCGACTAGCCCCTACAACAATCACATTAACTTCAAGTCTTGAGTTTTTTTTATATTTTGTTCATTAACGTTAAAAATATCTTATTTAAATATTTAATATTTTCTTTGGGTTTCATTTTAATTCAATTCAATTCAAAACTAAATTAGTTGGTGTCTTTTCTTCACCAAAATTTTTAATAAATGTAGTTTCAAATTCATTCCAAGTAGTGATTGACCCCTGAGGTTATGCAAAATATTATGTAGATATTTTTCCTTCAGAAGAAAATGGAAATAATCTACAAACAACATCTTCGTGTTCAATCTCTATTAAATTAATTTCTACCATGAGTTTATTTACGTGATCCTTTGGAGATTATTTAGTATCTAGATCATATTCGGGAAGAAACTTCTTAGAGTGTTTTAGAAAATCATGTAATTGTCTTGCTATCACTATTGCTCCAAGTTCTAGCCATGGTCTCCTTGGTTGATTAGCCATATTTCTTGGTGTTGAACTTCTGGGACTGGGTGGTGGTGAGGCTCTGGGAGTGTGATTAGGAATTCCTTCAGGTGATTTATTGGGAAAATTGTGTGTACATTTAGGACGACTATTAGGATGTGATGGTGGTTTTCTCTCACTTCCAGACAATTCAAATGTTAAAACACTCAAGTTTTATTTTCCCTATAGAAATTCATGTAAATGTGAATTTGGATTAACTTTCGAAAATATTCTTGTCTCACCTGGTTGTTCCATTCTCAAGAACTTACCTTTTTGTGGAACAAAAAATTGAATAGGTGATTGACCTAGTTTTTTACTTTGAGCTCTAGTTAGAACCTTTGATGTCTGTGACTCGGGTGATTCTAGATTATGAAACCATGATTCTGTAGTTAAATTTGTATTAGTAGTTTCAGCCAGAGATATTATAACAGGGTTACTTTGAGATTCAATATCCTATAAGACACTTAAATGTATTGATGGTTTAGATACAACTAATTTATAATATTGTGTAGTTTATTTGGAATATTTTGTAGCTGATGGTTTTTGTTGAGGTATGAATTGGGTATTTTTGGATGGATTGATGGTTCGTGAGGTTCTTCCTTCCATTCAAATCATTGGCCCTCCTAGCACCAAAATTATTGATGACCGGAAAAAATCATCCAACAACAACAAGGGAGGATCACATGATGGTAATTCCCAATTAGACTCACTCTCATTTGGGGGATCACCACCGGTATGTGGGCTTGATTTCGACAAAAACGGGTTGGATACAATGAAATATCGATCCAATTGAAAGTAATTAATCAATGAATTTAATACCTATTATACATATAGTATAATAAAAACTATAATTATTATTATAGCTAACTAATATAAATCATAGATAAATAGGAGTGAATTTGTTTTAATTAGACACAAGAAGAGAAATTAATTATTGAATTCAATGAATTAGTTCAAATAATTCAATAATTATTTACATGAAAATATAATATAACATAAGTATTCAGAAAATATAATATAAGTATTCATGTACCCAATAAATATCTATCACAAAAATCACTAGTTAATGAAAGGAATTTCATGAAAAGAGAGAACATGCAGAAAGATCAACTTACAAAAATGCTAATTGAATAATCTTATGGCTAAAAGATATCTCCAAAACAGATCATTGTCCTTTCCCCTTTACTATTAAAAAAAACAAGAAATTACACAGATTCAATACAAAGTTTTCCATCACCTTTCCCCTCGAAATAACTTTTAAACTAATTAAATATTACAAACATTCGATTTTTAGAGACTTTTGGTTACAACAATCTTGATTTTCCAACTCATAAAATTGTTGGAAAATTCCTATAATTATTCATCATGAGCACTTATATTGATGCAAGTTTTTCATTTTCTAACTTGAGGAATTCTTCTTGTATAACAAATTGAAATTTGTTATAGTTTTGACTATGCTTTATTGAAAAAATTGAATGTGTAAATTTTTGTTTGTTCATGAGGATACCTCTTCTTCTTTATTTTCCCATGTATTCCTTTATTCTCTCCTTTTTCCTGTACTCCTAGTCTTCAGGATTATTATTATTATTTCCTATAAATCTTCAAAAATGTACAAATGTGATCATTAGTGAGCACAAATAAATTATGTAACAATAAATTAATTTACCCAAACTCGTAACTTAAACAATCAAGCAATTTGATTCAATGATTTATCCTTTCTAATTTTACTCAGCGCAATTTGATTTCCGTAAATGTAGGATCTGATTCAAAGTGGCCACACAGGATGTAGGGTGTTGTTTTGGCAGGTGGTCAGTCATTTTATCATTACACGTAGGTTGTTAGGATATTTAGACACTTAGGAGTTAGTTAAGATCTACTTGGTCTAATATGTCGTTAGGTAAAAGTGTGTTTCTTTAGTATGGATTAATATGCATTTGTAGTTAGGAAATCTGACGGTTACGATATGTTCCCGACATAGAGTGATCCAACGGTTCATACTCTCCTCGATCTTAATAGCCATTGATACGTGGCTTAGCACCCGATTGGTCCATGATCTCTATTTAAATACCATGGAGGATCATTTGTCGATGATCGATTGTGAGAAAATCTCTTGTAAAATATCTCTGTAATCTTTTTCTTTGCATTAATAAACTGCTCCAAGTGGCGGCATTGGCTGGGGCTGTGGATGTTTCCCCGTAGGGGTTTTACCATGTGAAAACATTGGTTTGTTGATATTTGATCTATTTATGTGAGTGGTTACTGAAGGTGTTCATCCTCTATTGGAATACCTATGTTGTCAAACATGGTATCATAGCTTGTTTGAAGACCCGCTCCTGTTGAAGATCGAGATCGTGAAGCCGAGTTGTCTAATCTCCACTTTCTATCATTTCCATACATTTTTGGGCTGAGAGGACTATTCCATTGCATCCAGAGCGATCTCTTTAGTCAAGAACACTTTTTGTTTCACTCGAAAAGGTTTTCCCAAGATACGGCCATTACAGTCAGATCCGGAGGTATAAAGCTTGAATACACATTTTTTTAAAATTTTGCAAAGTAGTATTTTGGTTTTATTTTGGTTTTGTTTTATATATTTCCGGGTTGCTACTCTTTTAGATCTGCGTATTATTTTTCCCCACGCCCTGTGCGATCTCGAAAAATCAGAAACGGATAGGAAAAGGTGCATCTTCCGAGTAAGCTAATCGAGATCTAACCCTTGTTGTCATCGAGAAGTGAATTTTTTTTCAACAACAACAACAACGACAATCCTCCTTCTGAACATTACAATATATTTTGCTAGATCATTTGGTCTTATTAAGTAGAGGTCTTGAGTTCAAGTCTCTCTTACAATATAAGAGGTCTGAACATTACAATATAAAGTTGTCTTATTAAGTAAGAGGTCTTGAGTTCAAGTCTCTCTTTTGTTACCTTTTTTTAAAAAGTTCATGCTAAAATTGTAAAGTGTATATCACTTCAAGTATAAAAGTGAATCACTATAAGTAGCTTTAATATTTTATTTTAGAGTTATTTATTTTGCATGCAACTTTTCTATTATAAAGTAACTTCATTGTAAAATTGATCCCCACTTCTCTTTATAAAAGTGGGCCACTTCATAAAGCAACTTACACAATCACATGGTCATTTGGTTACCGATTGTGCTTTTTTATAACTCTAACATCGAAAGTCTGTTTTCAGTGCTGTTTTTTTTAAAACTGCATAACTTTTCGAGCTCTTTCCATCCAGATCATCATTTTCAGTTTTTAAATCCACATTATCTACACATTTAATATGGCTTATACAAGTACTGTCTTTCTTACCAACGACAACTACTTCCAATGGAAATCTCATATGGAAGATTTATTAAGAAGTAAAGGCTTGTACCGGATTACCTTGGGAAAGGAAAAAGCACCCATTGATGCTGATAAGAAATCCAAGTGGGATAATAGGAATGACGAAGCACGTGGACTAATCAGAATTTTCATCTCTCATGATTTAAGGTACCACATTCAAGATATTGATGACCCCAAAGAATCTTGGGACATGATTGAATCTGTGTTTGGTAAACTCAATATTATTCGAGCACAACAGTTAGAAAATCAAATACTGACCTTGAGTCCAAATGATTTTTCTTGCCTTGGAGGCTATCTATCTAGGTTTAAAAAAATCAGAATTTTATGTGAAGAATGTAATACAAAGATGGAGGAAGAGCGTTGCATCTATCTTATTCTTTCTAAGCTAGGTAGTGCATATTCTATGTTTGTATCTACCTTTTATGCCATGAGAGAGGCTCTAGGGAAAGAAACTTACAAAAACTCAGTCTTGAGTCATTTTTTGCTTCTTTGATTCGAGAGGAAGATAAGCTTGTACAATTTGGAGTGATAAACACTCAAGGTCCATCCAACAAAGCCTTAGTTGCCCAGCAGAAAGATAAACCCAAGTATCCCAAGAAGCAACATCCTCGCTACAACAACAAACAACATAAGGGTCCCAAACCTGCTCAGACAACTTCAGATCCTACTGGTGACAAAGGAGAAAAATATAAAAGTAAGAATACTAACAGACATTGCAACTTTTGTGATA
>SNQJ01S0005072.1:181632-193637 GCA_010110895.2 Picea sitchensis
TTGTGAAAAAAGGCTCATAAATGGTTATATATTCTCAAATCCAATGAAAACCTAAGTGGTTTTCTAGTTAAAAAAGAATATCTACAAGATAAGAGGGCCCAAACAAACAAATCTACTAGAACATGATGTGAAAAATTCAAAAAGAACTTGTCCAAGGAGAAAGAGCTCGATAACCATCTATGATACCATGTTAGATATAAGAAATATGCAATAAACATATGATGAAATCCAATTGGTCTAAACTCCTATACCAACCATCAATAAATTCAGTAGATCAAAGAGACAAGAGACAAGAGAGACAAAAGAGACATGATTTATGTGGTAAAATCCCAATGTGGGGAAACGTCCACGGAAGTTGGTATTTGTATTCCTCGGGAAAACTCCAATCTTAGAAGAGAGGTTCCCATATTGATGATCTATCCTAAGGACCCATAGGTTCAAGGAAAAATATCAATACCATAAACCACTCACAAGTCTCTCACACACTCTTGTACTTGCACATCTAAAAGGCCTCCTTCACCTCTATTATATATGAGAGAATGAAAGGAGAACAATTCCTATGATGCATGTGGGATAAACCATTTTTACAATATAGAGAGTATTATATCCAAAAGAGAATTGGAGATCATTGACAACCAAATAATTTTATAGCATCATGATACATGAACTTGTAAGAAAAAGAACATACATTGTAGTTTCAATTTCCCCATCCCACCAATGATAAAAAAAATATTAGAACCAATGAAATGTGACAACGATAGAACCAAGAAACCATTAAATTGATAGGGTTTGGAGCAACTGCAAGCTAGGGTTTGGCATTCATGGCCATAGTAGAGGACAACATGAGCACCAAAGGGGGGGTAAGGGCACCCGCTCATACAAACAGGTAGTGGTGGACAGAGGGAAAGGGCCAAGAGGTGTAGTTTTCAAGCCACCAATGACAGGCACCTCAGGATCACACCCAGGAAAAGGTTAAGAAAGGAACTAAGACAAAAGCGAGTGCATGTAAGAAGATGCCAGAGAAACTCAAAGTGAGGCGCAAGACACAGTGAAGCCCAACGGGACAGAAGGGTGCAACCTTTGCAAACCCAAAACATCAATAATACCCAAGGTGATATTGGAGGATCCGCAAATGCAACTCTACAGGTATCATATGAAGACGCATGCACTAATCTGTAATTTCATGGGTTTGTGGCCTGCAGAAAGAACGTTGCACAACTGGATTAAATATCATTGGAAGCCAAACGCAGAAGTGGAGCTCCACCTAGGCTAGAAAGGCTTCTTTACAGTAGTGTTCATGAACCTGGAGGACAGGGATAGATTCTTTGAGGGAGGTCCATACTTCCACGCCTCAGAGAGATTGTATATGCAGCCATGGAAGGAAAATTTCTCCCCAGAAAAAGAGACTTTCAAAAAGGTGTCGATTTGGCTGATATTTTATTCCTTACCCTTAGACTATTGGGTTCCCTCTACTTTTGAAGCAATAGGAAACAAACTGGGGAAATATGTGAAGACCTCAGAAGCCACCCTAAAAGGGAGGTATACATATTATGCAAGAATCTACATAAATATGGATGTGTCCGGAGCACTCACAGAAGCCATAAGTCTGGAATTCAGGGATGAGGAATGGATCCAAAACATAGATTACAAACAAATCCCCTTCAGATGCCAAAGATTCCATGAACATGGCCACCTGATCAAAGAATTCCCTCTTAATAAAAAATAGGAAGAGGAAAACCCTAAACCACAATAGGATGAGGATGGGTTTATAAAACCAAACCCCAGAAGTAGAGCAAACAAAAAGCAGAGTAAAACCCCAACAGTAAATAACCCAGAGACCCGGAATAAAATGGAAGCAAGGAACAAAACCAATAAAGGGGCAGAATATGAAAAGGATTCGGAAAAAGCTCAAGAATTCAGAGAAAAAGCAACAAATGAGCCCATTGATCAGCCAAGTAGCAAGGAGGAACAGGGGAGTTGCACAACCCCGATGGATGGATAAACCAAAGATGACAACACCCCCATGCAAGAAGCAGAGGGAGATGCAGAAATGACCCCGAGCCAAGTAGGCACATAATATCTTGATCTCCAAGACCTTGTGGAAAAGGAAGGGATATATCTCTCGAACATACTAGAGCAATGGAAAAGACAGGGAGTAGACAACGTACCAATAGAGCAACTTGACCGCATCGAGTACCTGTTTCTCCTAAGGGAGGAATCCAAAACTATAGGACTAAAGTGCACACACTGGGAGATAGGACACCTAGGAGTCAAATCCAGGGAGGGAAAACCTCATCTCTCACCCAAGAATATGAGGAGGAAAAAAGGCAGGTAATCAAATAGTGTAGCCGTACAGGAGCTTGGAGCGCCACTGATAAACTCGGGTAAGATCAAGAAAATCTTCCCCAACTCCCCCCCACATGTTAAATGAAGGTTATAACTTGGAATATAAGAGGCCTAAACATCCTGAGAAAGCAAAGAATCCTTAGAAATAAAATAAAGCAGGAACAACCAGATTTTTGTTTCATTCAAGAGACAAAATGCACTACAAACAAAATGGAGGCAATCAGTAAACAGCAATGGTGCAAGTACAAGATGGTTTCTATCAGAGGTGACTAAATGGTAGGAGCTATTCTCACCTTGTGGAACCCACAAGTACTAATCCTTATAGTAGCCGAAGTGACCAGGCACACTCTTATGGTTCGCATGCAAATCATTGGAAACACAGAGGTGATTCTATGCACTAATGTGTATGGGCCCCAGGTGTCAGAGGAAAAGAGAGGAATGATATGAAACCTATAAGACCTCAAAACCTGATCCAAAAACCTCCAATGGATCCTAGCAAGGGACTTCAACATCATCATGTCACTTGCGGACAAAAAAGGAGGTACAAGAAGATTGGATAGGGATGCGGAAGAATTCTCAAAGTTCATAGACACAACGAAGATGGTAGACCTCAAAACTAATAATGGTCAGTTCACCTGGAAGAATAAACAGAGGAACCAGTATCAGGTAGAAAAAAGACTCAACAGATTCTTAGTATCAGATTCAATCATTATGCAGGGGATAACCTTAGATTGCAACATCCTTCCCTGGGGGGGATCTTATCACTGTCCAGTGCAACTGGAAGCAAGCTTCCAAACCACACCAAAGAATAGGCCCTTCAGATTTTAGAAATTTTGGATTGAACACCCGACTTTAAAATACAGAATCAAACAATGGTGGAGGGAGGAGCAACCAGAGCAAGGGACAAGGATGTTCAAAATATATAAGAAACTAAAGTACATCAAATATAATCTCAAGGACTGGAACAAGGACACTTTTGGGAATATAAACCAAGAGAAAAACAACATAGAAGAAAAAATGAAAAAAATCCAGGAAATCTGCATTTCGGAGGGCTATACAGAGGTTTGGAAAAAGGAAAAGATCCAGATGACCCAGGAATGGGAAGCTTGATGCCAGTAGGAAGAAACACTTTGGAGACAAAATTCCCGTATCAGATGGCTAAGGAAAGGAGAGTGGAACACCAAGTTTTTTCATAGAACAACCATGGCTAGAAGAGCCCATAACAAAATCTTGAAGATTAAGGACCAGGATGGAATAGAGCGAGAGTCACATAAGGAGATCGAAACTACTTTGGTAAACCACTTCCACGGGATAGCCTAGGAACCCAACCAAGATAGAATGGACTCCATACAAAGGATAATCCATCATATCCCCCACCTAGTCATCGAGGAACAAAATAACAACCTAAACAAACCCATTGTTGAGGAGGAAATTGACCAAGTACTCCAGGAAATTCCCAATGGGAAAGCCCCAGGTCCAGATGGCTTCACAGTGGAGTTCTTCAAATCCTACTGGGAAATTATCAAACACGACGTTTATAGGGTAGTGGAAGACTCTAGAAGGTCAGCCTCCATTCTAAAAGCGCTAAATGATACAATGATTACACTAATCCCCAAAGAAAATGAAGCCAAAACCATTGATCTCTACAGACCTATATCGTTGTGCAATGTGGTTTATAAGATAATATCCAAAGTTATAGAAAATAGATTGAAACCCCTCCTACCCACACTGGTCTCACAAGAACAGGAAGACTTTATGGAAGGAAGACAAATAATGGACAATATCATCCAAGCCCACGAGCTTATCCACACCCTAAAGCTTCAGAAGAAAGGGGGAATGGTAATACAACTGGACCTAGCAAAAGATTATGACAAAATTAGCTGGCATTATATGGTCAAGACTCTAGAAGCCTTTGGTTTCACCCAACACTAGATTAATTGGATAGTCAACCTAGTATCCACAACAAGCTACTCTCTACTAATAAATGGATCCCCTTCCAAACATTTTTTCCCCAGGAGAGGCATCAGACAAGGAGACCCGTTGTCACCCTTCATGTTCATTATGATGATGGAAGGTCTCAGTCGTAGCATAAAAAGTGTAAATGCAATAGGTGAAATAACATGTATCAAACCTTTCGAAAATTTCCCTACTTCCACACACCAACAATTCATGGATGACACCTTACTTCATGGCATACCCATAGTCAAGGAAGCAAAATCCTACAAACGAATCCTAGAAGAGTTTGGGGAAGCCTCAGGTGCAAAGATCAACCATTCCAAATCTATGATCTTCTTCTTCAATACCAACCCTGTAATCCAAAGGAATTTGGCCAACATTTTGGGCTTTGAACGCAAATAACTCCCAACTAAGTATCTGGGCATTCCCCTGACAGACAAAGCTTACAAAATGTCAACCTGGGAAGGAATAATCAACAAGTTATAGGAGCGGGTGAAAAATTGGACCTACGGATCCCTCAACCTAGACGGAAGAATTATTTTGACCAAGTATATTTTGCAAGCAATTCCATCCTTTATGATGTCCGTTTTCCCAACCCCCCAAGGGATACTACAAAAAATAAGAACCATCCAAAGGGACTTCCTGTGGCGAGGAGCGGAAACAAAGAAAAAATTGGCCCTGGTGGCTTGGTAGAAGGTCTGTAAACCAAAAAGCAAAGGAGGCCTGGGGCTACAAGACCCGCAAGTGACCAATGACGCCTACGAGACGAAAATCTAGTGGTGTTGGGTCAAAGAAACTACTACACCTTGTGTAAACCTGTGGAAGGCAAAGTATGCCTCGGACATATGCGTCCAAGACAAAATTTTCTTCAGAGGCACCAGGGAAGGTTCAACCATATGAAACATAGCCTGATGCAACAAAGCCTGGATTCAGACACACAGCTTTTTGGAAATAAAGAATGGAAGAACAGTCAGATTCTAGGAGGATGCCTGGCAACAGGAACCTAAAATGGAGAACCTGGATAGAGAGGAACTCCAACAGGATCTGATCGCGTAAGGTAAAACCAGAGTCTACCATTATTGGAAACAAGAAATAGATTGCAACCAATGGATAATCTAGGACACTCTCACTCCACAGAATAGAGACCAAACCGCAACAATGGTAAAAGAAGTGGAGGAGGAATTGGGGAGACGAAAAATAACAGTCATGGAAGGAAATGACCAGCTGAGATGGGGAAAAAAATACGGGGAATTCAATCTAAAAGAATTATGACACTATATTGTGGACCAAGATCAAGAAGACCCGATGCAACAATGGGATAAGCTTTGGAACAACCCCCATTGGCCAAAAAAAATAATTTTCCAATGGTTAATAATCCACAACTGAATTCTAACTTAGGAAAACCTAAGGAAAAGGGGATTCATAGGTCCTTCCAGATGCCACCTCTGTCAAGGAAAGGAAGAAACAACGAACCATCTCCTTGACGAATGCACCTACACAACATAAATATGGGATTGGGCGGTAGGTATCTTCTGACAGTCCAATAGGATCTGAGGTAACATCTCCGCAACTATCAACATATGGAAAGTGAACTACAGTGAAAACGAAGAGGTGAATATCTATTGGACCCTCATTCCAGGAATGATCATATGGGCAATATGGAAGGAAAGGAACTGACACATCTTTAGGAACCAAAGTTGGCCAGAAGGGAAGATCAAGGAAACAGTAATCTCCATGACAAGAGAAATGGTATAGAGGCACAACTTCCAAATGGGGAGAGCGCAACTCACAGACCAGGACTCCCAAATCCTAAAAGCCTTCCACCTGAAAGACAGACGCAACCCTAATCAAGTAAGATGGCCACTGCAACTCCAAGTAAGTGAGCAAAAATGGAAACCACCACTAGTAGGCTCCCTCAAGCTAAATTTCGATGGGACGTCGAAAGGTAACCCAGGATGGACAGGAATGGGATGATTAATTAGGGACAGTAAAGGAAATGTCATCTGGTTGTACGCTGGGAGTCTGGGAAACTCAGCCAACAACTCCACGGAATTCAGAGCCCTGGAGACCAGCCTCGAGATTCTAAGCTGGGAAGGGATGAAAAACTCCATAGTGGAAGGAGATTCCACATTGGTTATCAACACAGTAAGGAGACTCCAAAAAGGTACCATAGTGGGAAAAATTCAGAGGCACTGACGCTTGGCACATTACCTGCAAAACATTCAGGAGCACTTACAGATGGGGATCACAGTGGAGTTGTGTTGGGTATGGAGGTCAGCAAATGGATTGGAAGACAGAATAGATAACGAGGGGGTCGACAAGGAATGACCAGAACTGGACACTATCTGGAGTAACATCTCAAATGGTCAGTTCCTAATAGACTGCATCCAACTATCAACAAAATACTGTGACGGTAGCCGAAGTACAGATGACCACATCGAGGATGGATACGCAGGATTAACTGAAGGGCATGTAGGATCCAGGAAGAATCTGATATCCCACCACTCAAACATGAGTTACAATGCAGATCCAGCTCACACAAAAAGAGGAGGTACGACACCACAGTCCTGTCAATAGGAAGAAGTACAGGGGTTGTCCATGGGAAAACATAAAATATAATCAGCAAGTGGAAAAGGATGAAGAACAAAAAGGCTTTCCATGGCCAAGTATGGGTACACCTCACCCAAGTACAGATACGAGGAGTGGTAAATATTTTCGTACAACATGCAAGGAAAAGGATTGGCACAGGGATTACGGTAGAGCTACCAAGAGAACACACTCTGAAACAGTGAAAAAGGACCATAAGGTACACCTTTACGAGTGGCCCATGATTGCTAGGATGAGGCCGCAACCGAGGAGATCCCATAAAAGGATAAACACCAGGAATAGCCACAGACCGGAGAGAAGAAATTACAGAGGCCATCTTACATACCAGAAAGGGGCGAATCGGAACAGGAGAAGAACCCAAAGAAAAAACCACCACAAACAAGACGAGATGGTACGAATGAAGAAAACCCATAGTAAGAGAGACCCCCAGGTAAAATAACCTTTTCCAAGCGCCCAAAGGATTATAAGGATGGAGAAAGCGGCCAGAGAAGCCAAGGGTACCTTTCTCACGCAGGTCGATACAAAGGGAAAAGCGATCATCAACAGGTGGGAGAGAGAAATCAACACCACACACAAGGGAAAATCCTAGATGGAACTAATTCAGGAAGCGGAGAGGATAAGGGACACAGGGGCCACTCAACCCAGAACAACCCTCTACCACAGAACAGTGGAGGAGGCCCGGGGAACAAAAATGTTGATAGGAAAGATGAGCGTTGATCGGAAAGAGACCAGTAAGGAGGAAATTAAGGACCACAAGAAGGTGCTCACAGAAATTCTGAGTCACCTCAGCAACTTGGAGGCCAGTGAAAAAAGACTAGTTGAGGACTAGAGGAGCCAGAAGGAAAAAATGGAACGAATGGAAGGCCAATTCCACCTTTACCTACGCTATGTCCACCACATGGAAATCACTCTAGCAAACCAAAGAGGAACACCATCTTGTATCAGAAAGACGCGCACGGTGGAGCAAAGGAAGGAGAAAGAGGCTAGAAAAGATGGAGATGAAAGGCTTCCCATCATCCTGGACTAGCACAGGATCAGCCCCTGGTCAAGTTGTATTCAATGTAGGAGATACCCCTTTTTTATGGTTATGTCTTTTGTATATGTTATAGTTCAGTTTATCAAACTGGTCTTCGAAGGACTGGATCGGTTTCCCATGGTGGTGGCCCAGTCCTTCCCCTATTATCTTAGAAAATGCAACTTCGGGATCCCTGATCTAGTTTCCTTTTTGGCAGATCAAGGGACTCCCCGTTTCTTTTTTGTATCATAACTTCTCTCAATAATACAGGAATTCACACTCACTTCCAAAAAAAAAAAAGATAATGATAGAACCAAATAAAATGAAAAAATAATATTTATACTCTGGAAATGCTAAATATGATGAAAAATATAATTTTGATAGTTTCTTATGCAAACTATCAATGACAAAAAATGACTACATCAATACAATTTAGTCTAGTTTAAACAGAACAACAATTTTATTACAAACAGACATATGGACTAATAACTTTTATGAACACATAACACTGATTTGGAATAAAAATATAGATTCTCAATTTATACTTGACTCATATGATGCAATTACATATTGCAACTATTACATGACTAAACTTGACAAAACAATGACATCAATGTTTAAATGTATACAGAGTGATTCTCAAAAAAACAAATATTGATGTTGTAGAAACAATTACTAGACTTGGTAATTTTTTTCTAAAATTACAATAAATGTATGCACAACAAGTTGTATATATTGTACTATCATTAATATTAAACCATATCTCATGAAAATTCATATTCATTAATACTTATATAAATTATGAAAAATAGTTCATACTCAAGTGACTAAAATAATTACCAAGTGAACCAGATGATTCAAAAGACATAATATGTCCATCAATTATTGAACATTATCTACATTGACCTAAAAAAAATTGAAAACATATGCCTTGCAAAGTTTGCCTCATGCTTTACAAGAAAAGAAAATAGAAGAAAAAGTAGTGATAGATCATATGTTATTAGATATGTCAAACATTATGAGCACAAAGACCCTCACAACTATTATAAAGAGAGATTAATGCTATACGTTCCATATCATTTTGATGAGAACAATTTCAAATAACAATACTTAGGTTGGAAAAATGCATACCTCTTATTCAAATAATTAATAGACTACAATGAAGAAAAGTTTATGTATGAGGAAAGTATAGCATGGGAAGATTTTGAGAATGTAATAGATAATTGAAACGATAGGAAATAGAATATGTTTCATACATACATCTAAATATCAAGAATCATATGTAAACAAATGTTATGAGGAATATGAAATCATTGATGTTGAACTTTTGCAAAAAAACAAAAAATGAAAGTCTAAATAGTCAATAGGCATTACTATATTGTTATATTAGAAAACATGGAATTCTATAACTTATGAATATAACTAAACACAAAGAAAGTGGCCATAACTAAAGATATATTGACCAAAAAAAAAGGAGAATGTGTTAAACAAGTCTATTTATTATTGACCAGAGTTGCGAGAGCTGGCAAAACATTTACAAAAGATGCACTTTTTCAATTGTTGATACATAGGCAAGGACTCTTAGTAATCAATGTGCATGGATTTAAATGTTTTAAGACATTATTAACCTACTCTTATTTTGAATCCATTCTAATTTTTCCAATTCTTAAAAATTGGATTTAGATTAGTTTTTCTAAATGGTGGAACATTATTAATTGAGATGATAGGGTAACATAATGAAGGTGGGTAACACTTTTGTAAGAATGGGAGTGAAAAAATTGTTAGAATCACTTTTTCGACCGATTTTTTTAACATTTCGGCTGAAAACGTACATTTTTTGACCGAAAACATTTTTTTACCAAAACATTGTACCTCAAATAGAAGAGTGCACGAATGACATCCTTAGCTTTCGTGTAATAAAAATGGTAGTCAGTTTATTTCTTACGACTTCTGTTGGAAAACATATTTCAACCGAAATATTAGTTCGGCCGAAAACCTGCAAATGGGACAGTTTGCAGAAAACTCTCAATTCTCTTCAGCTTAATTCAACTTTGGAGGTAGAAGACTCTCACAAATACAAAAACATTAGTTTTGGAAGTGATACCAACATTTTTAGAATTGAATCTACTTTCATTTGATATAATTCATATTCATTTTCATTGTTTTTCGCTAATTTTAATTATTTTTTCAAAAACATCACCACATAATATTTGTAGGTGACATTATGATTCAGTAAAATACAAAATCCATATTAATAAGCTTTAGATTGTCCTCTTCAAAAGGATATTTTTGGATTTTACTTTTAAGTAAAAATTAAGAAACTTACATGATGGATAAAAAAATGTGTTTAAAATATGTAACTTTTTCATATTGGTCAGCTTCAAAAAATTGTAGAAATTATAATATTCATTTGTTAGATTCAAAACTATAGTCACCATAAAACAAAGTCCTTGTAGATTGTTGCAACATATTTCTTTTATCAAAAAAAAAGTTTAATAATGGATACATTGTTGGGGAAAAACATAACTCATTATCATTCCCTTCATTTTTAAGGAACATATTGTCAAACAATTGTTAAATTGGCATATCAGATCTCAATAAAAAAAAATGAAAAATAATCAATAGAAAGCTAACAAAATTCTTGACAAGTTTTTGTTTTACTATAAAGTGAAATTCTAAATAAAATAAAAAAAATACTTTTCTTTACTGGAAGTTGAAGAATTTGTGAAAATATACTTTTCTTTACCAAACTTTTCTCTTAGCTTGGGAAAATTTTCAAGTATTTTTATTTTCTTTCCTAAGTATTAATATTCCTACATTTAATGCATCACTTTGTACATTTGATTGAATTTTTAGTGTTTTGGTTCTCGTTTCCACCACCACCGCCTCTTCATTCCAAGTGCTACTAAAACTACAATTCTATATCTATAAAAGTGGGCATATCTTTTGATTGTAGGAAGTAAAGGCCTACTTGAGCATTAAAACGGATATAGGATTTTTGTTAGAAAAAAAAATCCTAAATAACATAAAAATAGAAAGAGGAGTAACTCCACACCTTCAAAATTAGATAGAAGAATGAATGATAAGCCTCTTTGAGGGAGAAACCACCTTTTACAATATAAAAAATTCACAAGATGAGATCCTCACCAAAACTAAGTCTCATTGTTATACATATGAGACAAATGGTACAATTACAATTAAAGGGTTTAGCTGATGAATAAGGACAACACTAATATAACAATAGAAATGTAATAACTTAATATCTAGGGATTAACATGCCCCTCCCATTCAAACAAGTGTTTCCCTCAACACTTGATTAGTTATGAAATTTTCGGCATCAATAACTCATCTTCCCATGTCACCTCTTCTATTGGTAGGTTCTTTCACTTGATGAGGTACTTTGTAATTGCTTGATTTTTAAATTTCTTGATCCTGTTTCAAGAATTTTTTTTGGTTCTAGAATGATTTTCTCTTCTTCATTAATCTCTAGTATAATATTCTAAATTGGGATCTTGCCATTGATTACCTTCTTAAATGAATAAACATGGAACACTAGATTTACATGTAAATATGGAGGCAACCCCAATTTTTAATCCATACTTCCAATCCTCTGTAACACCTTATAGGGACCATAGTACTTGGGGTCTAATTTAGTTTTGTTCTTTTCCTACTTGAAGAAAATCTATTTGTATGGTTGTATCCTCAAAAATACCCAATCCCCCACTTAAAATTCCCTTTCACTATTATGTTGATCTATTTGTTGTTTCATCGTACTTTTTGATATATCCAAGTTGTCCTTCAATAGTTGTAGAACCTCTTGTTGGTGCTCTATGTGGTCCTCCATTGCTTGAACCTTTTCTTTCCCTCTCAAGGGTGATGTTATGGATAGAGGATTATAGACATAAAGTGTCATATAAACGGGGACATTTTTTTATGAAGAATGGAATGATGTGTTGTACCACCATTCTAACAAGGGAAACCACTTGACCCATTGTTTATGTTCATCAAATTCAAAGCAATGAATATGCCCTTCTATACATTTATTCACAATATTATTGTTTCCATCTAATTAAGGATGGTA
>SNQJ01S0005073.1:30648-49717 GCA_010110895.2 Picea sitchensis
GACGAATTTCGAACTTGAAGGTTCAAATTCGCCGAACCCGGTGACTAAGCTTCTCATCATCCTATCCTGTAGTCATGTTCCTCTCGATTCCAATGAGCTATTACACTGAGAGGTTCCTCCAAGTATTGTGCCCAAAATGACCTCTTCAGTGAATTTAATTAACTTATAGCTCAAAATACTCAAAATCATGGAAATCGTTGGAATGCAACGGAACCAAAGCCAACCTGTGCGGAATGGATCTTAATGAAGAAATGGGATGAGTGATGCAAGCCGGACCCCAAAATACCTCTCAATAATCTATGTACTCGCTATAACCTCCATCTGGCTACTCTGGTCATCATAACCCTCTGTAATGTAATGATGTCCCAAAGTGGGGACATTACAGTGAAGGAGCCCATGTGATGGGTTTACTGTTCTCCTCTGTGCAGAGAGTTGAGATGATTTGATACTCCAGATGATTCTCCTGTGAGACTCAGTGAGATAGAGATCTATTGAGTAGGACATTCCTGTGGCTGAGCACAGGTGGACGTGATCCTAGTGGTTGAGCACTAGTGACTGTGTATCCTGATGATTCTCCTGTGAGACGCAGTGAGATAGAGATCTGTTGACTTGGACGTCCCTATGGTTGAGCTCAGGTGGACGTGCCCCTAGTGGCTGAGCACTAGTGGGTGTGCGAGATCCCTTGCTATATTGTCTAAGAGTCTGACTTACCTGTAACCCTAATTGTGATTTAAAGGGTACAGGTCAGCCCCACCATAAAGTGAAAGATAATTAATATGGTAATTATTAATTATATTCTGAGTTATTGAGGTCGGCCCTGTTGTGCCAATAGACACCACTTTTGGTGTGTCCAGTGTAATATAAATAAAGGTGATTTCCCCATTGAGGAAATACAACACACATGTGAGTTTGGAAATTTCAGCAATTACTTTTTCTAGGGCTGAAGTGCGCACCTCTCTTGGGCGCTAGACTTCTTGGTTTTGTGAGCACCCTTTTGTGTGCTAGGTTTATGGTGTGGGAGGTCTTTCTCTTGAAGAATATAGCAAAGGATTGGTTGGGTTTTCTTCGCTTGTTGAGAAGGTTTTCCCAGGATACTTCTTGTGTACTTGTGCATGGTATTTCTTCTTGTGATCTTGGTTACTGCAGCAAATTGTTTATGGTGTAACTGCAATTGTTTATGGTTCAAGTAAAATGCTAAAATTGGAATAAACTACATGCTTGAGCCTAGCCTAGTGAAAAATCAACATGGTATCAGAGCATAGGTCTTGAAGAACCCATTGCACAAGCATCTACCAGTCATCCTCTCTCTTCTGCAGAACCGTACAACCCCCCTAGGGTTTCCAGAAAATCTGTACGACCCTCCTTTCTGAGGTGTTCCACCACTTAATACTTGGACGCTAGGGCTAAAAAGCGCATAGGAGTGTACGGCCTCCTTCAGCGCACCTCCAACAAGTTTCAGATTACATTTCCGAGCATTTTGATTTTTTGGCCCTAGGGTTTCGCAAGTTTCTATAGAAATTTCAGAATTAGGGTTTCTGCGACTCATTGAAGGAGCTTTTCAGCTCACCAATATTCATGTGACTCTCTTAAGGCTTATTGTTGGTAGTCATAAGCCCAACAAAACCCAAGGTTGCTAGCCTAGCCTAGCCGTTAGGTTTTCTAGGCCAGATGGCAAGGGTTTGTGAAGAATCTAAAAATATGGTGAACAAAACCTTGGTGGAAGATAGGCTTGATGGACCAAGCAACTTCAGTTCCTGGAAGTCAAGACTTCAGGTCACCGTTGAAGAGGAAGACTTACTATGGGTGATACAAAAGACTTTACCAGAGACAGCTACCGATGAAGAGAAGGAACATGACGTCAAGGCAAGGAAGATAATCTTCTACTCAAGCTCTTACATTGAAGGGCCAGCTTCAAAATATCAAGATGACAAAAGGTGACACCGTTGTTATCTTCTTCATAAAGATGTCAGAGATCAGAGATCAACTAGGTGCCATTGGAGAATTCATACCAGCACTCTCAGGTATGCACTTGTATATATTATTTGTATCATTTTCATGAGGGTACCTGTAGGAGGAAGGAACCTTTGTTGCAATCATGGATCCAGAGAGATCTCGGTGCATTCAGAGAAACAACACACTGGAAGTGAAGACTCCAGGTTTGATTGTTTTAATTATCATGTCTACATTTCTAAGTTTTCTACACTACAAGTAGGTATTGTAGCTATGACAACAATCCTTAAATTGTTTTGAGTCTAGAGATGTACTCGTTATTCTCCTCTAGGAGATATTCTTGTTTTGTTTCCTTTCATTTGTTTTCTTGTTCCGGGCAGGTTAACAACAAAGGAAGATGTTTATCCTTCAGACTTCAAAGGAAGTCACTTGACTTCAGAGGGAACCACTTGACTTAGAGGGAGCCAAAACTATTTGAGGAGGAGGAAGAACAGAACCATCATTGAGGCAACCAAAGCAATGATGCATGATCAGAGTCCTCCTATGATTCTGTGGGCAGAAGCATGCATGACAACAGTATATGTTCAGAACAGGAGTCCTCACCAGTTTTTGAAGAACATAACTCTCGAAGAAGCCTTCACCAGAGTGAAGCCTAACACTTCAAGATATTTGGGTGCCCAGTATATTATTCATGTTCCCAAAGAGAAGAGATCCAAGCTAGACCCTTCAGGGAGAAAGGGTACATTTGTGGGATACAGTGAATCTTCGAAAGCATATTGGATCTACATCCCTGGTCAGAGACAGATTGAGGTAAGCAGAGATGTTATCTTTGAAGAAGAGATAGCCTTTCAAAGATCCAGAGAATCTCAGATGGAGATTGACAGTGAGACAGTACCTTCTTCCTCCTTAGCAGTCCAGAGGAAGATAGCCATTGATACAGTTGATCTAGCTGCTCCAGTTGATATTCCCAGAGACATTGCAGTAGGCCATAAAAGGCCTATCTGGGCTTGACAAACTCTGCAAGAGGTAGAGAGACATGCAGCTCCTCAAGGCACATTCCGAGAGAGCAAGAGACCAAAAAGTTTTCGAGCTATTCTTCAACCATGAGCCACATTGTTGATACAGAGCCTTCTTGTCATGGAGAAACGACAAGTCAGCAGGTATGGCAAGAAGTCATGACAGAAGAGTATCAATCCATATTGAAGAATAATGTATGGGATATTGTTCCGAGATCAAAAGAGAAGTCTATAGTGACTTCCAAGTGGATCTATAAGATCAAGCATGCAGCTAATAGAAGTGTCGAAAAATACAAAGCGAGATTTGTAGCCAGAGGACTCTCACATGTAGAGGGAGTTAACTAGGATGAGACATATGCAGTTGATGGAAGTATCGATAAATACAAAGCGAGATTTGTAGCCAGAGGACTCTCACAAGCAGAGGGAGTTGACTATGATGGGACATTTGATCTAGTAGCCCGATACACTTCCATTCGTACTATCATCCATGAGTTGGAAACTACATCAGATGGATGCAAAGAAAGTCTTTTTCAATGGTGAGATTGAGGAAGAAGTTTATATCGAGCAGCCGGAAGGATTCCTGGGAAATCTCATGTATGCAGGTTGAAGAAAGCCATGTATGGACTAAAGCAAGCATCTCGTACTTGTATGAGAAAATGGATGGATTCTTGATGAGTTTGGATTTCAGCAAGAGTGTTGTTGATCCAAACCTACATTATCATATTGTTGGTGACGAGTGCCTGATCTTGGTCCTGTATGTGAATGGTTTATTCCTTACCGGTTCAAAAAGACTTATTACTGAAACGCAAGCGAGCATTGACTTCTGTTTTCGAGATGAAGGATCTGGGTATGATGCACTACTTCTTGGGACTAGAAGTATGGCAGAGAACTGATGAGATTTCCCTGAGTCAAGGAAAATATACAGTGGAAATATTCGAGATGATGGACTGCAAATCCATGCCTACACCAATGATGATGAACTTGAAGAAGATGAATGAGGCTTCTTCCGATTCGGATGAGATTGATCCACATGTGTATCGATAGCTATTTGGATCATTGATGTATCTAGTTAACATCAGACCTGATATATGCTATGTAGTGAATGTGCTTAGTCAGTTCATGAGTGAAGCCGAGACAGACTCACTGGATAGCAGCAAAGCATGTATTGAGATATCTACAAAGCACTATTGGATATGGCCTGAGATATGCCTCCAATGTAGACTTGAGTTTGAAAAGATATGCCGATGTAGATTGCGCAGGGAGCACAGTGGATCGGAAGAGCACATTCGGTTGTTGTTTTACCTTAGGGTCTGCCATGGTTTCCTGGTGCAGCAAGAAACAGAGCTCTGTGGCCTTGAATACCGCAGAAGCAGAGTATATAGCCTTGAGTGTGACAATTCGCGAAGCAGTGTGGCTTCGCAAGCTCCTAACAAATTTATTTGATCATGAGATGGATCCACCATTATTCATTGTGATAACCAGAGTTGTGCAAAGCTCTCTGAGAACCCTGTGTTTGATGATAGATCGAAACACATTGAGATAAAATATCATTATATCAAAGACATGGTGCAGAGCAAAGAAAGTACACATGCAGTACCTTCCTACCCATGAGCAGATTGCAGATATCTTCACCAAACAGCTTGCCAAGACGAAGTTCAAGTACTTCCGTGAGAGGCTTGGCCTGGTGGAGAATGCCTCCCTACCTGAGAGGGAGTGTTGATGATTACAGTTGCGTGATACATCCTCCAAGACACAGACTGAGTGAGTCAGCCTATGAGAGAGCCCATGAGTTGGGTGTGCCCATGAGATGGGTGTGTTGTTCCTCTCTGAGACGGAGATGGAACGTTGTGTGCCTTTGTGTGGGGTGAGGAAGCCCATGAGTTGGGTGTGCCCATGAGATGGGTGTGTCATTCCTCTCTGAGACAGAGATGGAACGTTGCGTGCCCCTATGGAGGGAAGATGCCCATGAGTTGGGTGTCTCATTCTCTCTGAGACAGAGATGAAACGATGTGTACCCCTATGAGGGGTGAAGGAGCCCATGTTATGGGTTTACTGTTCTCCTCTATGCAGAGAGTTGAGATGATGTGATACTCCAGATGATTCTCCTGTGAGACTCAATGAGATAGAGATATGTTGAGTAGGATGTTCATGTGGCTAAGCACAGGTGGACGTGATCCTAGTGGTTGAGCACTAGTAAGTGTGTATCCTGATGATTCTCCTGTGAGACGCAGTGAGATAGAGATATGTTGACTTGGACATCCCTGTGGCTGAGCACAGGTGGACGTGCCCCTAGTGGGTGTGCGAGATCCCTTGCTATATTGTCTAAGAGTCAAACTTACCTATAACCCTAATTGTGATGTAAAGGGTACCCACCATAAAGTGAAAGATAATTAATGTAAAAGATAATTAATATGGTAATTATTAATTATATTATGAGTTATTGAGGTCAGTCTTGTTGTGCCAATAGACACCACTTTTGGTGTGTCCAGTGTAATATAAATAAAGGTGATTTCCCCATTGAGGAAACACAACACACATGTGAGTTTGGAAATTTCAGCTAGTACTTGTTCTAGGGATGAAGTGCACACCTCTCTTGGGCGCTAGACTTCTTGGTTTTGTGAGCACCCTTTTGTGTGCTAGGTTTATGGTGTGGGAGGTCTTTCTCTTGAAGAATATAGCAAAGGATTGGTTGGGTTTTCTTCGCTTGTTGAGAAGGGTTTCCCAGGATACTTCTTGTGTACTTGTGCATGGTATTTCTTCTTGTGATCTTGGTTACTGCAGCAAATTGTTTATGGTGTAACTGCAATTGTTTATGGTTCAAGTAAAATGCAAAAATTGGAATAAACTTCATGCTTGAGCCTAGCCTAGTGAAAAATCATCACTCTTTCGGTCCACTACACTCCCTGCCCAATCTGCATCGGCATATCCCTGCAATCTCATGTCTACACTGGAGGCATATCTCAAGCCATATCCAACTATGCCTCGGAGATATCTCAATACATGCTTTGTTGCTATCCAGTGAGTCTGTCTCAGCTGACTCATGAACTGACTGAGTACGTTCACTGCATAGCATATATCAAGTTCGATGTTAACCAGATACATCAATGATCCAATTAGTTGTCGATATAGATGTGGATCAATCTCGCCTGAATCATTAGAAGCCTCGTTCATTTTCTTTAGATCCATCACCATCGGTGTAGGCATGGATTTGCAGTCTGTCATACCGAATTTCTTCAATATCTCCACTGTATATTTTCCTTGACTCAAGAAAATCTCATCAATCCTCTTCCATACTTCTAGTCCCAAGAAGTAGTGCATCATACCCAGATCCTTCATCTCGAATTTAGAAGTCAATGCATGCTTGCATTCAGCAATAAGTCTTTCTGAATTGGTGAGGAATAAGTCATCAACGTACAAGACCAAGATCAAGCACTCGTCTCCAACAATATGATAATATAGGTTTGGATCAGCAACACTCTTGTTGAAGCCCAAACTCATCAGGAATCCGTCCATCTTCTCGTACCAAGCAGGAGATGCATGTTTTAGTCTATATAGGGCTTTCTTCAACCTGCACACATGAGATTTCTGCTCATGTATCACGAATCCTTTTGGCTGCTCGATGTAAACCTCTTCCTCAATCTCACCATTGAGAAATGTTGTCTTTACATCCATTTGATGTAGTTTCCAACCCATGGATGCAGCTAGTGCAATGATAGTACGGATGGAAGTATATCAGGCTACTGAAGCAAATGTCTCCTCATAATCAATTCCCTCCACCTGTGAGAATCCTCTGGCTACAAATCTCGCTTTGTACTTCTCGACACTTCCATCAGCTACATGCTTGATCTTATAGATCCACTTGGTAGTCACTACAAACTTCCCTTCTGGTCTCAGAACAATATCCCACACATCATTCTTCATGATGGACTAATACTCTTCCACCATGGCATCTTTCCATACCTGTTGACCTGTTGCTTCTGCATGACAAGAAGGCTCAATATCAATGATGTGGCTCATGGCTGAAACATAGCTCGAAAATCTCTGTGGTCTCTTGCTCTCTCGGAATGTGCCTCGAGGAGTTGCATGTCCCTCTGCCTCCTGCAGAGTCTGTCGAGTCCAGGAAGGCTTTTTATGGCCTACTGCAATGTCTCTGGGAACATCAACCGGATCAACTGGATCGACTAGATCAATGGTTGTCTCCCTTTGAACTGCTGAAGGGGGAGAAGGTATTGTCTCTTCCTTCTTCTCAAATAGTTTGACTCCCTCTGAGTCAAGTGACTCCCTCTGAAGTCTGAAGGATAGACATCTTCCTTTTTCCGATGTTGCTAACCTTAGTCTATAGTCATGCTCAATCTTGCTTTTGGTCCTCCTGAGAAAGCTCAGAAGAAGAAAGCCTCATCTTTCATGTCTTCATCTCTTTGAGGTGGGTCTGGATCAATGTCAGCAGTGGAGGCATGTTGCCTTCCTCTCTTCCTGGTAGGACAATTTCTCGCAAAGTGTCCATACTTGTCACATCTTAAACACCAGATCTTTGATTTGTCTCTTCCATGATCATACCCTGGAGCTGGTGAAGTCTTCTCGCCTTTGAATGCTTAACTGAAGCTTCTTCTATTTCTTCCTCCTTTCTTTGTATGAAAGGCAAGACCATGATTGTCATCATGAGGGGAGTCTTCCACTCCTCTGGCTATAAGTTTGATTTCCTCCTGGGTACAGTCTGTCCATAAATGATCAAAAGTAGGTAGTTCTGCTCTACCACTGATACTTTGAAGAAATGGTTCTGAATGTCTTGGAAGAGCATTGAGAGTGGTCAAGACAAGTTCTCTATCTGATATGATTTCTCCAATGGCACCTAGCTGATCTCTTATATCTGACATCTTCTTCAAGAAGGTAGCAACGGTGTCAGCTTTTGTCATCTTGATATTTTGAAGCTAGCCCTTCAATGTAAGAGCTCTAAGGGTATTGTTACTCTCAAACATATTCTTCAATGCTTCATACATCTCACGGGTTGTCTTCAATTTGGAAATACGAGGTAGGAAATGATCTCTCATTGAATAGATGATTATCTTCCTTGCCTTAATGTCATCTTCCTTCCATTCTTCTTTCTCTTCATCGATAGCCGACTCTGGTAAAGCTTTTTGTATCACACTCAATAGGTCATCCTCTTCAAGGGTGATTTGAAGTCTTGACTTCCATGAACTGAAGTTGCTTGATCCATCAAGCCTATCTTCCACCAAGGTTCTATTCCTCATGGTTTGCAGATTCTTCCACAAACCCTTAGCAATTAGGCTAGGAAACCTAACGGCTAGGCTAGGCTAGCAATCTTAGGTTACGTTGGACTTATGACTACCAACAATAAGCCTTGAAAGTCAAAAGAACACTGGTGAGCTGAAAAAAGAACTCCTTCAATGGGCTGCAGAAAATTGCAGAATCCTAGAAACCCTAGGGCCAAAAATCCAAAATTCTTGTAAATGCAATCTGAAGGTTGCTAGAGGTGCGCTGAAGGAGGCCGTAAACTCCTATGTTATTTTTAGCCCCAACGTTTCAATGGAAGGTGCTCAAACAACCCAAAAAGGAGAGGGTTGTACTTTTTCTGGAAACCATAGGAGGGTCATACGGATTGCAAAAAAGAGGACGGTTGGCTTTGAAGGCTTGTGCAATGGCTTCTTTCAAGTCCTATGCTTTGATACCATGTTGAATTTTCACTATGTTAGGCTCAAGCATGAGGTTTATTTCATTTAGTATGTACTTGAACCATAAACAAATGCAGCTACACCATACACAAGTGCTGCAATAAGAAGATCACAAGAAGAATTACCATGCACAAGAACACAAGAAATATCCTGGGAAACCCTTCTACACAAGGGAAGAAAACCCAGCAATCCTTTGCTATATTCTCAAGAGAAGATCCCCCAACCATAAACCCTAATGCACACAAGAGGGTGCTACTACAACCTTGAAACTAGCGCCCAAGAGAGGTGCGCACTTCAGCCTTAAATGCACTTGCTGAAATTCTGAAATTACATGTGTGAGTGTGTTTCCTCAATGGGGAAATCACCTTTATTTATACAAGACTAGACACAGCAATAGGTGTGTCTCTTGGCACAACAAGGCCAACCTCAATAAGTCTGAAATATAATTAATTATAACAATAAACCTTAATTATCTTTCACATATGGTGGGGCCGACTTGTACCCTTTACATCACAATTAGGGTTACAAGTAAATCTTACACTTAGACAATATAGCAAGGGATCCACACATCCACTAGTGCTCAGCCACTAGGGACATGTCCACCTGTGCTCAACCACATGGACATCATACTCAACAGATCTCTATCTCAACTGAGTCCATAGGAGAATCATCTGGAGTACCACATCAACTCAACTCTCACACAGAGGAAAACGATACACCCATCACATGGGCACACCCAACCACTGGGGGACGACTCAACTCTCACACAGAGGAGAACAATGCACCCCACCACATAGGCATGCCCAACACCGGGCTCTCTCACAGGTCGAACTCAACTCAGTCACAGAGGAGAACGTATCTTGGAGGATGTCTCACGACGCTGTAATCATCAACAGACCCTAGGGGGATTGAGACGAAAAGTGTAGCGATGGAAGGTGATGCCCCTATAGGTCGAAGTAAGAGGTGGAATATGGCTTGGAAATGAGTCTTGCGAATGGAGTATAGTTTCCAAAGACTTGAGTACCTGCACCAAGGTGTTAAACCTGCCCGAGACAAGACAAATGATCGTGATACAAGCCAAGATATCCAATGGACAAGAAAGTGAAGTTTGTTGTCCTATATTGCAGCAGTAAACGAAAATATATATCAGCAATGAAATCAATTACTTACTGCAGAAATAACCATCAAAATTATCAATTAGTTGTTGGACAAAGAAGCACTAAATCAATAGATAACTTTCCAATATTCAAGCACAAACTTTGATGGTAAAAGAGGGATGCTAGATAGTGTTTTCAAAGAATTATTATAGCATCCTTATGGCTGTAGCAAAAAAATCCTACAGTAGCAAGATTCAACCACCAAAAATCACAAGTAAACCACCCAAAAGATGCACAATGACTAGTAGATTATTATGGCAACTTCTTAGCAATTTATGACGGTTGAATAGTAAGTAAGAGAAAGAAGTTTAAATGAGTTTGCTGCAGCCCTAATGTCTGTAGCATAAAGTTTATAACAGCAATAAGATGTACTTGGCTAAGCTAGATGCCCTAGTGGCTCAAGCAGGCTTAAAGCAAGTAAATTTGATTCCACTTCAAACAATTTAAATATCTCGTAAAATCACGCAGCATTCCAATGCAAGTTATTTATTTCTCCAATGTAATTTTCAGATCAGTGCTTTGTATCTATTGAGTAAATGGAGTCTTGGTTATAAGGGTTGGTTCCACAATATCTCTAGGGGTGTGGACCCTTCTACTCCCTAGAGCATGCAAAACCAACAAAGATAAGGCTAGGCGGGTGTAAGCCCTTTTACTCCTAGCAACCTTGTAAAAATGACTTATCAATTTGCAAATCAAATGGACCTTAGTGGAGGGTGTATGCTGTTATACTCCTCCAAGGGTTTTAGACAAGAATTTCAATGAAAGTAGAAGAAAATACCAACAAAGTGCAGAAATTTTGTAATGTCCCCACTTTTGGACACCATTATATTACAGAGTGTTATGTTGACCAAAGTATCCAAAAGGGGGTGATAGCGAGTACAGGAGCTATTGAAAGGTTTTATTGGGCCCGACTTGCATCGCTCATCTTATTTCATCATCATGATCCATTCTGCACAGCTTAGCTTTGGTTTCGTTGCATTCCGACGATTTTCGTAATTTTGAGTTATTTTGGGCTATATGTTAATTAAATTCACTAAGGAGGTCATATTGGGCATAATACTTGGAGGAACATCTTAGCGTAATAGCTCATCGGAATCGGGAGGAATAGCAGTATAGAATAGGATGATGAGAAGTGACTTTCAGTGGCCAGAGAAGCCACAAGGAGAGATAAACCACTTTTTAGAGGTAAAATGGTTAATTAATTAATTAAAGTGATTTAATTAATTAATTAATAATTAAATAAAGTACAAGTCACTTGGAGAGGAGACAAGGTGAGCAGGGAGGATAAAAGAGAGATAGGGGCCTCTATTCTCTCATTATGTTGATTATTAGTTTGATATCTGGCTTCTAGCTAGTGAGCCCATGCACTTGGGGGTTTTGAGGGTTTGACTGAATAAACCCTAGAGATCAGCTCGGTAATGAAAGATCCCACCCAACCTGGCCCAAGCTTGGTCACTGAGGTGAAAGATTCCTCCCTCACCATTCTACATTTGTCTCTCTCAGTCACAGGTGGATTCTACGTCAGTTACAGGTTCAGAGAGAGCTAGGGCGCAGCTTCAGGGGGTTACCAGCAGGAGGGTGCACCACCTTGAGGAGAATAGCACAATCTAGGCAAAGAAGAAGGATTCTAAGGAAAAGGACTACTGGGTATTCTTTGTAGGGCCTAGGGCGCCTTTCCTAGCCCTTTTCGGAGGAGGTTTCTCTATCTTATTATTTATTGGGCTTAGCACAAGTTGGGAAGAAGGAGGGCACACTGTAGATAGAGAGATAAATCTTTCCGAGGTCCAGATCTTCTTCATTCCGCTTGAGACTTTGCCAAGAGGGTTCTAGTGGCCCGATCTACATTCTGGGAGAGTTTGGAGTCATTTGGAGCACAGGAAGAGGAGGACCGTATTCTAGGGTATCTACAGCCACCAGGATAGTGCGCAACTCAGCTAGTTTGGGGGTTTGGCACTTCATAGGGCCAGGATTTCATTTTATCATTCATCTCTTGCAGCTATTTGCCTTTGGAGGCTTGGATCTTCTCCTCTTGGACTTGTTGGAGGATTATTGTCATTTTTTTATGATTTCTCATCTATATTGTTCCAGATCTGTAGATCTATTGTATCAAGATCTTCTACTACTATGAATAAAATCGGATCTGAGGTATTTTTGGTTATTCCTTGTGTTGTTGATATTGTATCCTGTTGAGGTATGTTCCATTGCTATATCTTCTTATTTGTTGTTGCAAACACACATTAAAACTATCAGTATAAACCCTAGCGCAGCCTAAAAGATCAAAATCAGCAAAGTGTTTGACGAAATGCCACAACTAGAAAACACCTAAAAATCAACAAAAACGCAACGTTCCTGGCATCTTGGCTTGGGAACATTACAGTGGTATCAGAGCGTTGATCCTCCCAACCAGTGGGGATTAGCGCATGCAAAAATACAGTGGAGATGGATACTAAGGACTTTGTTAGAGAGACTGTATGTTGTGAATGGGAATACTACGCCCTTAGTGAGGAATTTAGGGCTCAAGTGACACTCCAACAGTTTATATCCAAAAATTCCTAGGTGGAGCAAATATGAGGTTACATATTGGGTCAACATAGCAGAGAAAAACAGAGCCAAAGCAGCTATATGGAGGGAAGCACAAATTAACCCTACACCCATTAGGAGCAGGGAGCTTTGCTACAGTTGCAAAGATCCTTAGGAGCCAGACCATAGATCCAGGGGTAAAGGGAAGGTGCACATTGTTGAGGTGCACTATGACAGTGAGGATGAGGAGTTGCGGGAGGATGCAACCATAGATGCCTATTCATAGCAGTCCGATGAGGCTAGTGACTCTTGCACATTTGAGGGACAGTTGGATGGACAGGATGATAGCACATGTTCCTTATCTTCCACATCAGGCAGTGTTGAGGATTCAACACTTCAGCACAGTAGTGACACGTGTGAGGATTCACACGTGTTAGCACTGAGATATGATGAGAGTAGGAGGTCACATGACCTACCCTTGGGTGTAGACATGGTTGTCAGGGAATCATGCGTGGAGGAGGATGAGCTTCCTATGATGATCGTGACACATTTGTCATCTTTTCAGACACCCATGATAGCCACGACACATGAGGATATCAGTGGCATTTATGATATGATGGAGGAACCTTGTGTGAGGGATCCACAGACCCAGGAGGAGAGACATGACTTGCAGACAGTTGACCTTACACATACATATCAGTATGAGGAGAGTGAGTCATTTCTTTTGGAGACTCCTTTGTTTGATCAGGTTGGGGAGACTGACAGTTTGATGGGACACTTACTTCCAGGACCGGTCTGCAGCGATGAGGATGTACTCCTTATTGGTCGGGATGACCATAGCACATGTTTGGACACATCTGTATGGGATCCAGGTGCAAATGATAGTAGCAGGGTGAGTGCACAGAAGGATACAGCTGCCCATACATGATACAATGTGATTCGGATGGGGGTAGCAGTTGGTGATGGTGTGCAGTGGCATACAGGAGGACCCACTGGCACAGTGGACAGTGGGCAGTTAAGTGCCTTATCTTTTGAGGAGAGTGTTGTTGGGGATTCCAGGGTTGACACTAGCAGTGAGGGGCGTGAGGTAGCACCTCAGTAGGACTGTAATCAGGAGTCCCGATACCTGGCAGGACAGTTGAGAGTCAGTGAGGACATGATCATGGCAGCCACTAGGCGCATTGATGCCACACGTGCATTGGTGGAAAATTGTTGTTGGAGAGCATCAATGGCACATGATAGTTCAGAAGGGGGATTTTCCATGAATGACTTTCATACTCTCAGGGAGAGAGTGACTATGATGAGGGCTGACTGCCAGCAGTTGTTGATGGACAAAGACTACCTATTGGAGGTTGGCGAGATGTATCACAGGGCCCTGAGGGAGCAGGAATTGGAGGTGGACCGACTCACTCATGAGTGGAGGAGCACACGAGGATTCTTAAAAGGCACACAGACAGCCCTTCAAGAATCAAAGTCCAGATCAGAGGAGCTCCTTGAGGAGATTAAACAGAGATCCACTACATCTTAGAAGAGATTCAAATATATCCTTTAGCCACATTGCTAGAGGATGTTGTTGGTTTAACAGAGGAGCATCAGTTAATGGAGGAGCAATGAGGAGTACCCAGGATCACTAATGTGTATGGAGAGATATGATCCGGAGACACAGGAGGATGTCCATGTGTCACAGGAGCTACCCTCCACAAGGATATTTGAGATAATCGAGCACTCACATACGCATGGGGACTCCAAAGCCAGGGGCAGTTATGAGGACACTTCCATTTGTGTTCCAGGATTGGCTGACCTTCATGTAGAGGTTGACCCAATAGTACACCCAGGATCCATGATGTTGTAGGAATATACAGGATATTACATGAGTATGTAGGAGCATACAATGGTGAGTGATAGTTCGGAGAGACATGTCGAGGTGTACAATGGGACTCAGAGGGACGCACTAGATTGCAGGAAGGAGACATACTTAGTAGAGCATGGAGATTCCTCTCCCTTGCAGCAGTGTCTAGATATGGGAGATCACCTTCACAGTATCAGCAGTTGCATGAGCGATGATGGATGGAGAGTGGTTGACCAGCAATTTGAGGAGTAACCCCCGGTTGTACCTGATGATTGGGGTTCAGTGATGACTACATGCGAATATTTACCATGGGTACCAGTGGACAAGCTTTTGGTTGAATCCTTGGGATTGACCAAAGCATATGATACTTTCCAGTCCTATAGTCAGTTACAGATGTTTCTGTCAGCCTTTCCTGACACTTTCATCATTGACAGTAGCATAGGGGGAGATAGACAGTGGCAGGGGACCGGGAGAGTTGATAGGCCAGGACCACCTGACAGGAGTGCTTTTATTGCATACAGCAGGATAGGGGTGGATCATCAGAGACAGACAGTTGATAGCTTGAGTGTGATGGTGAGCATCGTAGGCCATGGGATAACAGATATCTCAGAGGGCGACACAGATTCAGATTCTCATGAGGATGAGCATGGAGGGCTTTCGACAATTATCAATATGACACATGAGCAGTTAGTGGGACATCTTAGGATTGACCTAGAAGCTAAAGCACCTTGATGATTGTTAGCCTCATTGGTGGTCATCTCGCATCAGACATGACTGAGCATCATTGGGTCTTGATTAGATGAGTTTCATCGGTGTTCAACTTCATCACATTTTTCACTCTAATGGGTTGTGCTCATACCTTAGAGCCCATTAGCCTTGTTGGTGGAATCTTCACCCCTAGTAGGTGTTTTCATCATTGGCATTAGACCAAGTGGCTTCTTCCCAATTGTCAATTTCAACTCATTTTCTAGTGAGAGGAGCATACATATTTGGTGGGTTGCAAATGAGCAAGCATGGTTGTTTAATCATTCTGGTTGATTAACTGAGGCATCATGCATTTGACTCCATTTCCTAATGGATAGGCACTTGAGTACATCCCAAGTTTCCATGGATCATTTTTCAAAGCATCAGAGTACAAAGATTCAATGGTTCTCAACACCCCGCAAAGGGATGTCGTCCCCTTGAGTCGTCATTGTTAATCCCCAAATTTGCTTGTGCAACTGGAGTGTTCAGATCTAACAAGATTCCATTAGGTTGGTCCCATTATATGTGCATCCAGACATTCACAATGATCAAAGCCTATTTCAGAGTCAATTTCACTAGATTGTAGGAAACTACTATTTTTAGCAGTTTTCTTTTTCCAGGAGCTAGAGATACGGAGCCTGCATGGCAAAGAGGTTTACATATTCTTGGTCCTCACAACCTCACCATGTCGATGAGCCTATTTCGGGTGACATCCAAGCAGTCTCATGACAACTGCTATTTTTATAAGTTTTATTTTCAAGGCTTGCATGTCGTTGTTGAGCACATATTTGGATTCCTTGTAGAAAAGCAAGTCTAATGAGACTGCTTTCATCAGCATGCAAGATGTTTCTATTTTTAGCAATGTCTAATTTTAGACGTGCTATATTTGGCAATGATCTCCTGGATGTTACCTTCATTTTCAGTCCTTGCTTTTTTCTTTTTTGGAACTAGACTACTTTTTTGGGCATATCTATATTTAGCAGTTTCTATTTGCAAATTGCGACAGGTACAAGTTGTGATGTCATGGGTCCAAGTACGCAGTGGTGGAGTGGTTCAAACTTCAAAGGTTTCCAATGGGTGAAGGATGATGAGTCAAGAGTTGTGTTGAGAGGGTGGATGGTTCTCCCAGTGCGACATGTGGCAGCTTGTTGGAGGGTTTCCATTATCATGAGGTTATAAAATTTGTTTCTAACTCACCTTGCTAAGTTGGCATACCATTATTGCTAGGTTGACATGCCACTTCTGTAAATTTAGACTTTCCTAAGATCCTAATTCCTCTTACCATCTTTGCCAACTTCAAGCTCTTATTCAACTTACTAGCTTTATCCTTCCCAAACCCCAATTAGACCCATTTGTCATAATTGGCATGTAGTTAATCTCATCCAATGTTTTTTCCGATATTCACATGAGGAATATTCCTACAAGCCTAAATCGACTCCGTTTGCATAATTAGCAAATCATGCTAGCTCTACAAAGCCAAAAAAGCCTTAAAGCAAGATTCCTATTGCCAAGTTGTCAAACAGAAAAAGCTATTTTGAGTTCTTTTGTGTAATTAGTAGTTGCTAAATTTGCTAAGCCTAAAGGCTGAGTCAACCTCTTTGCATGATTAACTCAATTTCATTCCATGCAAAACTAAGTTCCTATTTCGCCTGCTATACTTAGATGCATGTCTTTGTTAAGTTTTACCAAGTCAAAGGTTTCTTATGCAGGTGTATTTTCTTATCCCAAAGCCATACCTTCAGGATTGATGGTTGGACAAAATCTTGAAGGTTTTCTGCTGGTATAACTCATTTATCCTGAGTATGTATGCAGCTGTTAGGTAACTTGCCTCAGAAAAAAGAATGGTAATTGCAATGATATTAGACAGGCAGATTTTGATTTGACCAGTAGTTGGTAGCATGTTTTGTCACAGCAATGGCACCCAAATCAATTTTCACCCAGGTAGATTGAGTGGTATTGTTATAAAACAGCGAAATATGGATAAGGGGAATGCTGTACAATTTAGCTTCAGCGAATTTCTGTAGGACAAAGTTAATGACAACCATAAATTTCAGTGACTGGTGACAGTGTGGTGAGGGGAATCCGCAGGCAATGACAAATACATATAAGAAAGTTTACCATTCTTCTACAGGATATTCAAAGTTATGATGTGAAATGATAAGCAGTTCCCTGAATAGGTTCATCAAACTTTGATGATCTCAAACCAGTATGATGGAAATCAATGAAAAGCTATAAATATGAACCTCATCATAGATACAAGTGACAAGGTTATGTAATGGAACGGATTTGGTTTTCAGAGGCAAAGGGAAGTTTGAGACTATGTCCTGATAGACAGAAAAAACAGGGGATGTGCTCAAGGAGATCTTAATCAGGCAGCATGAAAATGGTTATGCCAACCTACAGGTCGACTTTATTGGTGGTCAGATGAGAATGTGCCATCATAGGCATGGCATTTACCAATTATGTTCCATCTTCTTTCTTTCTAATTTTGGTCCTTAAGCTCTTGCCATGCATCTCATAATGTGGGAGGTTTCCCTATTTAGAGAATCTGCCATGTTTGCTTCGTTTGAAGTTTTAATTGGCTGTAAACTGACCGTTGAAAGCAGACATGCATGTGGTTGACATTCCCTTGAGGAGTATGGTATGAAAGCAGCTACAGGATAGGCATTGAAAGCAGCTACAGGAGGAGTAAACAGCAAGGCAAATGGACAGAATAACTCCCCAAATCAGCAATTAGTTGAGTTATTCTTATCAGTAAGGTTAAAAAGCAGGCTTTTGCGATAAGATCAGGATACACTTGGCAAGCATGCAGACCTTGTCAAGCTTAGCATGTTTTCTTTCCTCTTCCACAAGCAGCTAGGGCGAATTACTCTTCATGTATTGGGCCTCTATATAGGCCGAGTTGAAGGGATGTACAGTGGTTGGACGGTATTCTTTGAGCAGTTTTACAGCAACAGAAGTCATCATCCTCTCACCTACCAGTTCCAACGATCCACTTCAACCAATGCATGCTACTAGGATTACTGCAGCCTGTCATGTGTTGCCAATATGATGTAATTCAATCCCTTGAGTAACTTCTTGATTTGGTTCAACTATGCCTTGACCCTATCTCTTTTAATCTTTTGGTTGGATAGTTGTTAGCTGTATTGCAGTGTTTGGTTAGCTTTAATGCATTTACTCTGATTTCTTTATCACTTAAGATGCATATTCTCTTCATTTTGTTTGTTCCATTTACTGCCGTAATCAACTTAGGGATCTGATCTCAACCATATTAACTAGAATTTTTCCTTGCTCTTGACTGCTTACAAGCATTTCAAGGGCAAGTTTCTTGTGTGATGACTTATTGGATTGTTCACGCAGATTCATTAGCTTAAGAACAGCATAAAACCCTAGGGACACCCCCCTGAGACTGGAAAAACACCAGTCCGAACGGCGAGGCTTCCAATGTTGACAAGGTTGGTTGTCTATAGTTATTAGGCAGGTCTGCTGGTGAAAATTTGCATGATAACAAGCAGAAAATCAACAGGGTAATCAATAATGAAAGTCACGTTGAATAAGTTATTTTAGATTCTAAATCACTCAATCAAGGCAATTGATATTGAAAGAATCTCAACAACAAGCATAAAACCATAAGAGACAGGCAAATGGATTAATCAGTCATTTATTACTCAGAGCTATCTGATTACAACACAGTCTGAAGAATTCAACTTCCAATTTCCTCCAAATTACAAAAACAATCCAGGGATTATAAGATCATAACTTGACGCTTATCCACCCTAAACTTCTAGGGGATATAATCTATTGTAGAAGACTACGGCAGATTGACTCTTCGAGGCTCTCTGGCTACAGCTTCATGACTCAAACCCTGAAATGAAGAGGAAAAGAGGTGAGAAAATGCACACACAATAAAAGAGGACAAATCAACCAACAAAAACCCTTGGATAGATGTCAGTGCATAAGGATGTAATCATCATTGTTGGCCCATTATTTATAGTTGTGCTCATCTCCTTGAAAGCCTCAACTAGTGCACATTCCTGAGATAACATCAGCACCCTCTCCCCAAAGCAACAGCAGTCTTCACGCAAAAAAACAGCCGTATGCTTTTCCAAAAATTCCACAGCACTTTCTCCACAAAAACAGCAG